>JARSSU010003760.1:0-18686 GCA_029619165.1 Eurosta solidaginis
GATAGCAACGAGACGTTCGTTCACAGACGTGAATATTAATACTTATCGACAAAGTCACTCTCAACAAGGAAACGAGGCCGAAAGTACGTTTATTTGCATGGCCACTCCAATAAATGTCACAATGTAATGCCGTCATGCGATGCCGGCATTTGCTTTCACGAGGATATCAAAAACGGGAATCTGCACAAACCCATTAAGAGAACGAACATTTCAGATGCATGCCCTCAAGTCATAGTCCTTTTAACGTTTGCAGGGGTCGACATAAGGAAAGGGTTGTATTCTTATACGAGGCCTTGTTTTCGTTTTAATTGGAGTGTGGTTTTTATGTGTTGGGTCCAAAGCCCAGCGCACAACCTGCTCAGCGAGAATGAAAGTATTGCAACGAATTTAGTGAAATTCCCGTTATTCCAAACCTTCTGCTAACATTCGAATCGCTAAGCTGTTGAATAAATAACTACAATATTCAATAATGCAAAATGGTCTTCATTAGACTACTTTGAGGTACTTCACAATAACATTTATACTTCACAACCAATAGCATCCTAATACTAGGTTCAAACACACACCAAATTTGCAATTTATACTATTTGGGCAATTTATTACGCAATTTGTCATATAATAAATTGTAATATAAATTGCCAATTTAAAAAAAATTGCGTAATAAATTGTTTCAAACTGCAAATGCAACATTGTAAAGTGTGTTTATTGAGTATATTTAAACGTCAGCTACGCACGGCTGAACTATATGGTTAGCTCATCTCATCAGCTGATTTTATGTCTTTCATTTCACTGGAGTAGAGATTGTCAAAAGAAGATGGCAAAATGAAACCAAAACATTGAACACATTTTCTTAGAACACACAAAAATTTCAAATTTTTATGTTTTCATTCCATTTCATTCGCCTAATACCAACACGCACATTTTGACAGTCTGAACAAAGGTATGTTCTTGCTGTAGAGATGAGCCAACCAGCTATCAAATTACTATTGTGTAAGCTAAATCTAGTTGTATGAACAGCACTCAATTCAAATCGAAATTTCCTCAATTTATTTTTCTGTTTGAACACAGTATTAAGTCAAAATGCAGTCATGCCGCAGCTTGCGCTGCTTTTATACTCTCGTTTACCTCGTTCACCCATTTATCCTAAGGTTTAGTAATTTCGTGAACTCCATGCTTGGTTACCAGCCATATACATGTATATTTGTAGTTTGTAGCCATATGCGTGTGTATATGTGAGTACTACTTCGGCTGATGATGACATGCGTTTGTGAGTATCTCTCCGCTGCCTTGTATGTATGTGTGTGCACATGATGATTGATTTGTTTACGTACATACGAATGGCTGCTTAGTATTAGCTCAGTGATGCTAATATTCGTCGCAGAGGCGCTTGATCAAAGATAGACGCTTACTTGCAGCCTACTTTATGGTGATCGGCCGATGCTGATGAAGTCCTCCAGCTAACCTTAAATTGATTATGACGAAGAGGCCTAGCTAGATTGTCGCCTTCAAACATAATAACTCATGCACAAACTAGCGAATTTATAATATAAGTTAGCAGTAAGATGAGATAATAGATAAAAAGTATTCATACATTACTAACATATATCTTTTCTCTTTATTTTCAGGTATAATATGCCGCTGAAAAATGTATACATAATGCCACACAAATTTCATAAATTCTCCAATATAAAATGGAAGCAATATCCCAGATTTCCCTGATATTGAGTCTATTCCTCAGTTATGCAAATTTTTTTGTTTTGAATGTAAGAGCAGTTTTCACCAGCAGACAACTTTAACGAGAATGCATATAAGACGACACTGAGCAGCGCTGTAGCCGCGGCAGCATTAATTGCTAATAATCCATCATTAGCCAGCATAGAAACTGTACGCGAATCAAATGAAGCACCTGAAAAGAAAACGCAAACGCTACAAAAAACCAGCTACAATGCGGAACTCAAAAATTTCCCAAAAAAAAATCCAGGACCAACTACTAGCAGCGCAACATCACAGCAGCAGCAGCAGCAACTGCTAACAACATTTTCACATACACAACAACAGCAACAGCTGCCACCACAATCAGCATCATGCATATCCACATTTACAACAAAGGATGAGTCACAACGACACACAACACAAAAAAAATATGAACATGAAATCAATGTGCTGGGCTATAAATACAAATACCAGCAGTTTGTAATGGACGGCATTGGTAGCGGCGTACTACAAACAGCAACTTCAACAGATGCAAGTGCTGCGGGAGCAGCCGCAGTGGCAACAAATTTAGACCACATTTTCGGACGTAATGATGGTGTGGGTGGTGGCGATGGCAGTGGTAATGATGGTGTGGCAGCTGGCGCCACTGATGATATTAATGTTTTTTAAGCTCTTTTGTGAGAACACAACACTTGCAAATGTCAATGCGTGAGCTACTCTCAAAAATGTATATTAATTATGGTTATATAATTTTGCAACATTGCTATGCTAATGCCGATGCATTCACGCTACAGCTACAACAATATGAGAGCGTGCATCACTTCAAGTGGGCCTATAGCGATTTGCGCGATAACCAATTGGAGCAGCTTTTCACGAATCACAAAACAAATTTTGAATATTTGGAAACATTAGATCTAACAGCAAATAAATTGGAATGTACACGCTGGGCAATGCCGCAAAACAGTGCGACGTTTGAGAGTATTGAAACTGACAAGCAATGCCATTGACACACAAAAATTGTGCACTCTCCGAATTCCAACATATGAATCATTTGCTTGAGTTGCGCTTGGATGATAATCGTGTACACGTATTGAATGTAAAATTTTTGCAACATTTAAGCGAATTGAAGGCAATCAATTTAACGCATAATCGCTTAAGCGATTTACCGCGCGACACTTTCAATGGTGCACTGAAATTGCAGCGTCTCTATTTAGCGCAAAATCGCCTAACCACTTTACCCTTTCAATTATTTCAAAGTATGCGTGAGCTACAAACGCTCGATCTGTCACAAAATCGTTTGCTCTCATTTCCGGATAACTTTTTTGCTATGAACGGCGAATTGCGCGAAATGTATTTGCAGCAAAATGCTATGGAAACTATTGGCAGGAATACATTTTATAATTTGTATAAGTTACGCTTTTTAGACTTATCAGCGAATAATATCACCAGCATTGATCGTAAAGCTTTCGATTCGCTAACAAATTTATTTATGCTAAATTTGTCGTTGAATAGTTTGACTACAATCTCTTCAATAATTTTCCATCCGCTACATAATCTACAACAACTTGATTTGAGTCATAATAAATTCACGCAGCTACCAAATGGCATATTTATGTCTCAACGTGCATTATTGGTTTTGCGTGTCGACGCTACGCCTTTGGAGAAAATTGGTAATTTCATATCACGCAGCAACGATTATGTAGATCCGCATGTATTGGCCAATTTGCGTATACTCTCTATGCAACATAACAAACAATTGACTCAACTAACACGTACGCTCTTCCGTAATACACCAAATTTGCATGAACTTCTGTTGGCCGGCAATGCCTTACAGCAATTACCAAATGAAATTGGTCAACTAAAACAATTGCAACGTTTGAATGTGCGCAACAACAAGCTAGCCTATATACCAGAGAGTGTTAGATATTTACCAAATCTACGTTATATACATATACGTTACAATGATTATATATGCGATTGTCGTATGTTCTGGTTGGGTGAATGGGTTGAGCAATAGCAGCTCTAACTTACGTCGTTTGCGTTCGCATCAACGTGGTTTTCTCTATGAAGGTACAGTTATGTTAGCAGATGCTACATCATCAATAGATAGGGGTGATAATATTGATGAATTAATTGATACGTTGACTTGCCATCATGGACATCCTGGTGATATGGTGAATGTGTTGCGTCATTTACATTGTTTAAAGCCGGTGATTATGGCATCGTCGGAATCAAAAATGCATAGACTTCATTCCACAGCAAAATTAGAGTGCTTGTTTTCTGGTAGTCCAACGCCGGATGTTATCTGGGTTACACCAACCAATCAAATTTTACGCCATCATGCCGATCCCGATAAGCGTCCGGTTATTATTAATCACAATGAAAAAGTGATTGGTCATTTGCCATTAACTTCTCTCATAATGGACGATAATATGTTGAATGTTAGCGTGCAGACAATTGAAGTAATGAATCGTGTTGCATTGATTGAGAATGGTTCACTTTGGTACATAATATCTCGCGTAGTGATAGCGGCCTCTACACTTGTTACGCCTATAATATTATGGGCAATGCTTCGGCGTTTATGAGGTATGTGTTCGTTAAAATTGTGTTGAAATGTGTCTCATGGTTAAATATTTTGACGACGAATAGAGTTAGAACCACGGTTGCCACACCATATTTTCATTTGGGACCAAAATGCATCGAAAAAAGGAACCAAGTCTCAAAAACAGTACCAAATTTCCTTTTGATAAAAAAAAATAATGGAGCTAACAGTAATCTTTATATATATAAAAATCACATGTCACTTTGTTCGTCCGCGATGGACTCCTAAACTACTGATCCGATTTTGAATTTGTTTTGCACCCCGTGTGTAGTTTGATCTAACTTGAAAAATAGGATAGGTTATATCTCAGTTTATAGTCGCAATATTATTTTATTGCAAATAATATGTAGTTTCATAGGCGCGCATATGTAAGTAGGGATGACAGTGCGTATGAGTAACTTTTATATAAATTTCGTGTCATGGTCTTTGTACGCGATGGACTCCTAAGCTACTGAACCAATTTCAATCAAATTTGCACACCGTATTCAGTGTGATCCAACTTGAAAGATAGGATAGCGTTTATGTGAAGTTTCCTTCCGGGATGTGGAGCAGGGACCGATCTATTCGAACAAATTCTATTCACGGTTCGAATTACCTGAAATTTAGTATATAGGCAGCCCTTTGCCTACATTAGTATTTACGATAATTTTTCTCCGGGAAGAGGACCATGTACCGATCTTTTCGAAAAAATTCTGTTCTGGGTTCGATTTACCTGAAATTGGGTATTGCCTTGATTAGTATTTATGACACTTTTTTCGGGAAACGGAGCAGGGACCGACTGGGACTGGGACTTGGACTAGGACTGGAACTGAGAATTGGACTGGGAGCTGCACTGAGACTGGAACTTAGACTGGGACTGGGACTGGGAATGGACCTGGGATTGGGACTGGAACTTGAACTGGAACTGGGACTGAGACTGGGACTGGGACTTGGACTGGTACTTGGACTGGGACTGGGACTGGGGCTGGGCCTGGGACTGGTAAAAAGGGATGGAGAAGAACAAGAAAAACTAAAGAAGAGAAAAGGGGGAAGGAGAAAGAGATAGGGTTAGACGAAGATAGCGAGATATAGATAGATGGAGAGCGGAAAAGAAGAGGGGAGAAGCCGGAGAGGGAGAAAGAGACGCAGAAAAGAGAAAGGCAAAGTGAAAAGTGAGTAAAAAGGTAAGGAAAAGGGAGAAGAGGAGAAGGGAGAGTAAGAGGAAAAACTGCTTCAAAGTTTAGCAGATAGACCAAAGCTAGGGATGAGCAACGTCTGCCGGGTCTGTTGGTATGGATATAAAAATATAAAGGACTGCATTAACATAAAATTATTATAAAACCAGTTTTACATTGTTGAATGTATTACATTTTAAAGACTTAATCTCCAATGTGCAGAACAGTTTGGTTTTAACAATGTGCAGTTTGAAACAATTTGGGCTATGCTGCCGCCGCCGAACTATAAAACTTAATTAATCATAAATGAAATAAAGCAGATACTTCTCTTTCTTTTTCTTACTTACTTTTTTCTAATTGTTCGTAGTAGGGATGCTCTTTATCAGGCCTGAGGTTAAAGTTCAATGGTCCTAAAATTTTCCACTTTGTAGCAATGGAATATTGATTCAATATTTTTTATATAGTCACTATGCATATATTACTCAAAATGCACTTGAAAAGTTCCTAAATTAGATGGTATATTGTTGGAACTCTTTATCCATGGTATTAATATCGCCACGAACTTACAGAAAACAGACTAGAAAATATAGCCGAACCGGCTCCCACTAGTTCTCAATACAATACGTGAACCAAAGAGTAACATATTAGTATGGCTCAACATCACATGATTTTGAAATTCCTTGAATTCATCAATGGCAAGCTTTATAAAATTATCAAGAAGCACCAGTTGGCCTTTAAATAATTTTAAATTCAGTGTTGTATGACCTTTATTTAGTTCAACTAGTGACAAAAATCTATGACGAAAACTGTTTGATAATCGATCGAAATATCTAAACACCAAAACTAAATCTTTCGTTGTGACATACGTTGTTTCATTAACTATTAACAAAAAATGGTTTTTGTAAAGCCCGACATTACTCGTTTATGTGTGTCTTTGCCTAAATTATCTGCTGCAGGAGTTGCCTTTGTTCTGCTAAAATTTAATGATTAAAGATTTTTCAATCTGTGTAACACATATTTATGTACCTAGCAATTGTGGAAAGAAGTCCATTTAAGTAAATGGAAGATTGTATGTGGGTTGATGGAAATCGATTGCAATTGAAAAGCTGCTTAATCAGGCAAGTTTTGGGATGCATTCTGCATTTTTACCCCTGAGCAAGAAATAGAAAAAGAAAATATCAAAACCTAAAAATGACAAAAAGGGACCAGCGGACCAAACGAGGTTGGAAAGGACCCACTTTCGGTCCAAATGGACCAAAGTGACAACCGTGGTTAGATCAGAAAATCAAATACTGTAGTAACAAGTAAGGAAGGTTAAGTTCGGGTGTAACCGAACATTACATACTCAGTTGAGAGCTATGGTGACAACATAAGGGAAAATAACCATGTAGGAAAATGAACCGAGGGAAAACCTGGAATATGTTTGTATGACATGTGTATCAAATGAAAGGCATTAAAGAGTATTTTATGAGGGAGTGGGCCATAGTTCTATAGGTGGACGCCATTTAGGGATATAGCCATAAAGGTGGATCAGGGTTGACTCTAGAATGCGTTTGTACGATATGGGTATCAAATGAAAGGTGTTAATGAGTATTTTAAAAGGGAGTAATCCTTAGTTCCATAGGTGGACGCCGTTTCGAGATATCGCCACAAAGGTGGACCAGGGGTGACTCTAGAATGTGTTTGTACGATATGGGTATCAAATTATAGGTATTAATGAGGGTTTTAAAAGGGAGTGGTGGTTGTTGTATAGGTGGTCGCCTTTTCGAGATATCGCCATAAAGGTGGACCAGGGGTGACTCTAGAATGCGTTTGTACGATATGGGTATCAAATGAAAGGTGTTAATGAGTATTTTAAAAGGGAGTAATCCTTAGTTCCATAGGTGGACGCCGTTTCGAGATATCGCCATAAAGGTGGACCAGGGGTGACCCTAGAATTTGTTTGTTCAATATGGGCATCAAACGAATGGTGTTAATGAGTATTTTAAAAGGGAGTGGGCCTTAGTTCTATAGGTGGATGCCGTTTCGAAATATCGCCATAAAGGTGGACCAGGGGTGACTCTAGAATGTGTTTGTACGATATGGGTATCAAATTAAAGGTATTAATGAGGGTTTTAAAAGGGAGTGGTGGTTGTTGTATAGGTGGTCGCCTTTTCGAGATATCGCCATAAAGGTGGACCAGGGGTGACTCTAGAATGCGTTTGTACGATATGGGTATCAAATGAAAGGTGTTAATGAGTATTTTAAAAGGGAGTAATCCTTAGTTCCATAGGTGGACGCCGTTTCGAGATATCGCCATAAAGGTGGACCAGGGGTGACCCTAGAATTTGTTTGTACAATATGGGTATCAAAAGAAAGGTGTTAATGAGTATTTTAAAAGGGAGTGGGCCTTAGTTCTATAGGTGTACGCCTTTTCGAGGTATCGCAATAAAGGTGGACCAGGGGTGACTCTAGACTTTGTTTGTACGATATGGGTATCAAATGAAAGGTGTTAATGAGTATTTTTAAAAGGGAGTGGGCCTTCGTTCTATAGGTGTTCGCCTTTTCGAGATATCGCCATAAAGGTGGACCAGGGGTGACTTTAGAATATGTTTGTACGATATGGGTATCAAATGAAAGGTGTTTAATGAGTATTTTAAAAGGGCGTGGGACTTAGTTCTATAGGTGGACGCCTTTTCGAGATATCGCCATAAAGGTGGACCAGGGGTGACTCTAGAATAAGTTTGTACGATATGGGTATCAAATTAAAGGTATTAATGAGAGTTTTAAAAGTGAGTGGTGGTAGTTGTATATGTGAAGGCATTTTCCAGATATCGACCAAAATGTGGACCAGGGTGACCCAGAACATCATCTGTTGGATACCGCTAATTTATTTATATATGTAGTACCTGCCAAGATTTTAAGGGTTTTTTATTTCGCCCTGCAGAACTTTTTTAATTTTCTTCTACTTAATATGGTAGGTGTCACAACCATTTTATAAAGTTTTTTCTAAAGTTATATTTCGCGTCAATAAAACAATCCAATTACCTTACCATGTTTCATCCCTTTTTTCGTATTTGGTATAGAATTATGGCATTTTTTTCATTTTTCGTAATTTTCGATATCGAAAAAGTGGGCGTGGTCATAGTCGGATTTCGTTCATTTTTCATACCAAGATAAAGTGAGTTCAAGTAAGCACGTGAACTAAGTTCATTAAAGATATGCCGATTTTTGCTCAAGTTATCGTGTTAACGGCCATGCGGAAGGACAGACGGACGACTGTGTATAAAAACTGGGCGTGGCATCAACCGATTTCGCCCATTTTCACAGAAAACAGTTAACGTTATAAAATCTATGCCCCTACCAAATTTCAAAAGGATTGGTTAGTTTTTGTTCGAATTATGGCGTTAAAAGTATCCTAGACAAATTAAATGAAAAAGGGCGGAGCCACGCCCATTTTGAAATTTTCTTTTATTTTTGTATTTTGTTGCACCATATCATTACTGGAGTTGAATGTTGACATAATTTACTTATATACTGTAAAGATATTAAATTTTTTGTTAAAATTTTACTTTAAAAAAAATTTTTTTTTAAAAGTAGGCGTGGTCCTTCTCCGATTTTGCTAATTTTTATTGAGCGTACATATAGTAATAGCAGTAACGTTCCTGCCAAAGTTCATCATGATATCTTCAACGACTGCCAAATTACAGCTTGCAAAACTTCTAAATTACCTTCTTTTAAAAGTGGGCGGTGCCACGCCCATTGTCCAAAATTTTACTAATTTTCTATTCTGCGTCATAAGTTCAACTCATCTACCAAGTTTCGTCGCTTTATCTGTCTTTTGTAATGAATTATCGCACTTTTTCGGTTTTTCGAAATTTTCGATATCGAAAAAGTGGGCGTGGTTATAGTCCGATATCGTTCATTTTAAATAGCGATCTGAGATGAGTGCTCAGGAATCTACATACCAAATTTCATCAAGATACCTCAAAATTTACTCAAGTTATCGTGTTAACGGCGACGGACGGACGGACGGACATGGCTCAATCAAATTTTTTTTCGATCCTGATTATTTTGATATATGGAAGTCTATATCTATCTCGATTCCTTTATATATGTACAACCAACCGTTATCCAATCAAACTTAATATACTCTGTGAGCTCTGCTCAACTGAGTATAAAAAAATAAGTACGAAAGTTTAGCGTGTGCTCTTATATATACATACGAGCCGACCCGTGCGCATCTTGCGCAACCAATATAAAAGTATCTTATCAAATATCAACAGAAATCAGAACAGTTCAATCAATTAAACCTTACAACTTGCGCTGCCATCTAGCGTATGGTAACGACTACCGGTAATGCAGTGGCAAATATTCACAATAGTGCCATAGTACATAAAATTAAAGAAAAAAGAACTTTTTTAAAATAAGCTTTTATTATTGGTTAATAAAATTAACTAAAAAGTAAAAAAATTAAATTAAAGAAAAAAAACTTTTTTAAAAAATAAGCTTTTATTATTGGTTAATAAAATTAACTAAAAAGTAAAAAATAAATTGACTGTAAAGAAATATAACACTTTATAAGTTCATTGTAACCTTTAACGATAATTAGGCTTCTTCGTCTGCGACAAAAAAATTCCATATTGTACATAATTATATATTTTTAACATTAAAACTTTACACCTAAATTATTAAATCTTACAGTTTATATCACAGTCCTAATTGTTCTAATAAAAGCGTGTTACATTGTGATAGCAAGAAAAGGAGGTCCTAAATGTTCTTAATTATACCATCAAAATTTAACACGCTTTTATTAGAACAATTAGGACTGTGATATAAACTGTAAGATTTAATAATTTAGGTGTAAAGTTTTAATGTTAAAAATATATAATTATGTACAATATGGAATTTTTTTGTCGCAGACGAAGAAGCCTAATTATCGTTAAAGGTTACAATGAACTTATAAAGTGTTATATTTCTTTACAGTCATTTATTTTTACTTTTTAGTAATTTTTACCAATAATAAAAGCTTTTTAGTTTTTTTTTCTTTAATTTTATTTTTACTTTTTAGTAATTTTATACCAATAATAAAAGCTTATTTTTAAAAAAGTTTTTTTTTCTTTAATTTTATTTTTTACTTTTTAGTTCGTTTTATTAACAAGTAATAAAAGCTTGTTCTTAGAAAAGCTTTTTTCTTAAATTTAATTTAAATATCAATTTTTTTTAATTTTTAGTAGGGTAAAATATTGTTTAAATTAGTTATGTAATCTTTACTTAGTTATTTGTAACGTTTCTCATCCTATCCATTTCTTTTAATGCATCAACATTACAAGGTTTCTTCGAAGTCAACTTTGAACAGTCAAGTTCTTCGATTCGAAGACCTGCTAAAGACCTAACTCGGCTTAAAGCCACATAAGCTTGACCAGCAGCAAATAATTTGCAGCCTAGATAAATAACAGCATGATCTACAGTAGTTCCCTGCATTTTGTGCACAGTTGAAGCCCACGACAAGACAATCGGGAGCATTCTTCTTTCAGCTGTGCCGTGATTAAATTTAGAAGGAAATTGAACTGATTTAGGCTGTATTATGTGAACGCCATCGTTACCAAAGTCTACGCGAACCGATGGTATATCGTTATGGTATAGTTGAGCACGTCTGTAATATGGCCATATAATTTCAGTGATGTGACCTATTGCTCCATTTACAAGTCCCTTAGCAACGTCAACGTTAGATCTCAACATAACTTTAGCACCAACAAATATTTCTAGTTCTTTTGGAAGACCTCCTGTTTTGTTAATGTCTGAGTGTATTATATTATTAACATCAATCTGATCATTGTTTTTTGTTCCATCAATTAATTGATCTTGCTAATAATCAGTTATCAGCTGAGTGAAAGAAATTGTGCTTTTGAAACGATACGTTGAGCCAACTGTCAACAACCAATCGATAAAAACGTTGAGTGAATAGAGCGGAAAATTTTTATGCTCACTAATTTGTCGTAAAGTTGCAACTGTGCGTTCCAAGAAGTTATCACTAATCAACTTCGCCAGCAGTTGTGCTTTTGGAATGCGCCCCATGCTTTGTTCAACTCATTCAAATGAATTTGTATATATGTGCATACACATGTTCACGTGTTCTTGCAACAACAAAACGTTAAATACATACATACATACATATGAATATACAGATTTTCGAGAAAACATATCGTATGTGTTTGCCAAAAGTGGCTTCACTTCGGATATCAGCATCTTCGGTTGTCAGATCTTTCGCGTTCAACGCTAACGCGGTGTCAGGATGAAAAAGACTCTCAACCAAATTACTGATACGAATCGCTACGTTTAAATAACCCTGACTGAGTATGAGTACACGATTTTTTATATCATGATGCGAATATATTGGGGCATATTCATAATCGAAATAAAATGTGACTAAGTTAGTTGAAGCATTTTTGACAGAGAGCACATATAAAATTGTGTCAAACAGTGCTAACTAACTTAAAATCATATTTTATTGTGACTTTGCCTATGTCGCGTTCAGTTTACAACTACTCATTGCAGATCTCTGCTCTGTGGGTTAAATCTGTAAAACAAAATCAAGTGCGCAGAAAAGTATGCAACATTGAGCGATAACAGCCTAACTTCTACGTTCGTTGTATACACAAACAAAGCGAAGTTACCTCGTTCTTGAGCCGCTGTAGGTTATTCACCATCCCTCTAAACAAAGGACTTAGGCTTTTATTCCCTTGTGACACAAATCTTTACCGATAACTCTGTTATCGATTAATTTATCGAATTCTCGCAAAGTAATATTGCATTGTCATCGGAGTTATACATGTGTGCAAAATTTCAGCTCAATCGGACACCGGGAAGTGTATCAAATTTAACTTGCAAGATTTGATTACAAACAACAGCCAAGTGAAAGTGAAAAAAACCTTATAAAATAGATTTCTTTGTGTGCTCACAATCGTTTATTTTTAACAAATTATTTTAATAAAATATAGCTAAACAAAAGCACTACGACCAAAATTGCCCAAGCTCGCTAATAGCCCGAATCTCCATCTTTACAACCAATACTTTATTTTTAGATTTAGATTCCAAATAAGAGCGAAAAAGGGACCCGTACATAAAAACAGCAATTAGAAATAATATATATGATATTACGGAAACATTTATAGATAAATATCTCCAGCATTAAATGAATGAAAGCTGGAACACACTGACTACATATGGAAATATCGTCCTCAGCTATAAAACAGTTACTCTCACAAAAAACAATGTTCTTACTAAATCGCGTTAAATTTGGACGGTTTTTTTTCGACTTTGAAATTAAATTAAGTTTTTTGGACAGCCTGAATAAATGAAGCGGAACAGGGCCATTTACCATTCTTTTTAAATTTTGCTCTTAGCATTAACATATCTATGTATAATGGTAATGTAGCTACGTGTCAGATTTATTGCCAATTTTGAGATGGTTAGAACCAACAAAAAAGTGGGCGTGGTCGTACACGAATTTTCCTCAAAATCTATGTATGTAAATAATTTGCAAAGTAACATTAAAGCTTCTAACTTACAGCTTGCAAAACTTTAAAATTTTCTTCTCCTAAATGTGTACGGTACCACGCCCATTTTTCAAAATTCGTATTTGGACTACATATAATAATAATCCACTTGCCAAGTTTCATCACTTTCGCAGCATTTGTTCATGCATTGTACCATTTTTCGAAATTTTCGATATCGGAAAAGTAGGCGTGATTATTATGTGATTTTGGCCAATATATTCTAAATTCAGATAAACCCGTGTACTAAATCATGTCTTCATCAACGGACTGACAAAAGAAAAAGCGCACGGCTGGATATAAAAAGTGGGCGTGGCTTCCAGCCGATTTCGACGATTTTTACAAGAAACAATTTTCGGCATAAAAACAATCCTCATACCAAATTTCCTCAGGATAATCCGATTTCATCATATCACTCCTGAGGTGAAATATCAGTATAAAGAAATAAATGTAAAGGACGATTTAAGGCCGAGCTTCTCTTCCAATTTGCGTTGTGCTCCTTTTTAATTGTTCCTACAAAGTGGCGAGACGGGACCTACTTGTTTTATGCCGACTCCGAACGGCATCTGCAAAGCAGCTGAGTTTTCACTGAGAGCTTTCATGGCGGATATACACTCGGAGTGTTTGCCAATCACTGAGGGGCGACCCCGCTAAGAAAAACTGTTTCTAATTGAAAAAACTTGTTCCTAAATTTTTGATGTTTTCTTGGCCGGGTATTGAACCTAGAACCTTCGGTATGGTAGGTGGAATACGCTACCACCACACCACGGCGGCCGCCATATTATTTAGTTATATACCGCGAAAGGGTTGAAACAAATTTTTACCATGCCCATTTTCCAAATATTTTACCAAATTTATATTTTTTGTTATAGAGTTAACATGTTTCTGCCTGGGCACTGCCTTTTGGCGTCACATGCCTTAAATTAGGCTTGGTCATTGATAGAAGATTTAGGAAGTGCGGGTTGGAGAAGGAAACGATCGAGCACGTTTTGTGCCCTGCGCTTGCCAGGCTAAGATTCCAGCTATTAGGAGTGATACAGCTGTCAGATATAGAAGCAGCAAATGGCTTAAGTCCTAGGAAGCTTCTAGTATTTGCCAAGAGGGCGCAGTTATTTTATAACATAGGCCCTGGTTTTTGATAGGGTTTTTGGTTTGGTCGTTAAATAAACTTCTGGTACCACTACAGACTCATTCAGTCTATGTGAGGTCCTCATGGACCGGCCAGCTCAAACTAACCTAACCAACCCACATATCAAGTTTTATCGCTTTATTGGTTCTTTGTGATAACCTATCGCATTTTTCTCCACTTTTTTGAAATTTTCGATAGTGAAAAAAGTGGGTGTGGATATCGTTCAATTATGATTTAATACCAATCCATTCTGGATACAGACAAGCCAGTATACCAAGTTTCTTAAAGATATCTAAATTTTCATTCAAGATATTGTGCTAAGGGATGAACAAAATTTTTTTCGGATGCTGCTATTTTCACATAAAGAAGTCTGTATCGATTCCTTCATGTCATTGCGTACTACCGTTATCCAATCAAAGTTATGATACCCTTGTGTACCAGTATACAATTATGGTTTTCGTTGTATACAAATAAAGTTTACGAGCGGACCCGTACGCATCTTGCGCAACCAATTTAAAAGCCTCTTATCAAATATCAACAGAAATCTGCTGTTCTATCAATCAATTAAAACTTACAGATTGCGCTGCCATCTGGCGTATGGGAGCAACTGCCGGTAATGTACAAATAGATTTCTTTGTGTGCTCACAATCGTTTATTTTTAACAAATTATTTTAATAAAATATAGCTAAATAAAAGCACTACGGCCAAAATTGCCCAAAGCTCGCTAATAACCCGAATTTCCATCTTTACAACCAAAACTTTATTTATAGATTTGGATTCAAAATAACAGCGAAAAAGGGCCCGTACATAAAAACAGCAATTAGAAATAATATATATGATATTAGTTTTCATTGTACAATTCATTAAAGTTTCTTGTTTTTGCTTATCGTACATTAAAATGAACATAATCAATAAAATTTGCTTATCAGTTTTGCTGCTATTGGACATATCATTTTCGAAATGTGTTTTAATTTCCATACTACTTTCTTATATATTACAGAATTTACATCGATCCGATTGTCTTTTATCGTATCAAAATTGAGAGCCTGTTAACAGGTACGGCAGCTGCAACCGCTTTTCTTTTGCTAACACTGATCACGCAAGGTCTGCGAGCACTTTTCGCTAAGTAAGTATTGAACATATTAAAATATGTATAAATATTGTTCATAGATCCAGTTTTTCAGAGCGAGTTCAAACTCCACTCAAAGGTGACTAGAGTTTAACCCTGCCACTTCGACCGCTTAAGCTGAGATGAGCAGCAAATTTTTATGTTATCGAACAAAGTGGCAAGGTTTAACAGTAGTCAACTTTAACTGGACTTTAAACACGCTCTGAAAAACCGGGCCTATGCTCCTATACGTTTACCATGAAATGAATTATGTAAAAAACACTGTGTAGATGTGACGCCACTGTGCGTGTGAAGAGTTGTTGCTGTTGTTGTTGTTGTAGCGATAAAGTTGCTCCCCGAAGGCTTTGGGGAGTGTTATCGATGTGATGGTCCTTTGCCGAATACAGATCCGGTACGCTCCGGTAACACAGCACCATTAAGGTGCTAGCCCGACCATCTCGGGAACGATTTTTATGGCCACATTAAACCTTCACCACCCCCAAGAGTCGTCTTTTAGTGAAACGGTACATCAGTACCAGTGCTGCCATTTTAGCTTTTTTTCTCAGTTTAGCTTGAAAAGTTGTGATTTGGCTTTAAGCTTTTTTAAAAAAATGTTTAGCTCTTTTTTATCAAAATTTTAGAAAATCCAGAAAAATAGTTTTATGTAGATTCAATTTCAAGGACATTGATGAATTTGGGCTAGATTTAAAAAAAAATGAGGGGCTAAGGAACAGATAATGTTGGCTTTATGGTAGGAAGACATCAAGGCGTAGTAACTTTATGAAGGCAACATCAACCTTATATCATTTACGTTCTATGTGTTTGCCACTCGATTCTATGACTGTTTCATCAGCTTCGAAACCGCTTCCGAACGAAATTGAATTTTTGATTTCAGAAACATTTACCTGGGTTTCTAAGTCCACATGTAGACAAAAGAGCTATGCAATCATACCTATGTATGTGCTGCGTTAAACGACGGACTCGACCCATTGCAAATCGCATCCACACGAATGGGATAACTCCTTGTTTTTCTGTACTTATGTCAGCAGGCATAATATTGTAACGAATTTAAGGCAATTGCGCTTATTCCAATCCTTCTGCTAACGTTCGAATCGCTAAACTGTTGAATAAATAACTCCAATATTCAATAATGCGAAATGGTCTTTAATAGACTACTTTGAGAGTACTTCACAGTAACTCCTACTTCACAACTAATTGCTTGTTTAAATCAAACTGCTTTGTCATGCCTCAGCTTGCTCTGCTTTTATACTCTCGGTTTCCTCGTTCACCCATTTCTCCTAAAGCCTAGTAATTTCGTGAACATCATGCTTAGTCACCAGCCATATGTGTGTGTACATGTGAGTACTGCTTCGGCGTTCTTTGCACACAGAGTATATTAACTTTGATTAATACTGATACTAAAAATTTAAATAAGCGGCAACCTTGCATGTAAACAATATTTCTGTCCCTACTAAAGTTTTTTAAATTTGAACTTATTTTTAGTTAACTAAGCATAATTTTCTTCTTTTTTTCTTTCACCTACATTAATTGCAGATGTGGCATATGCGATAAATTTTATTGTTGTGCGCGCAATAAGCAATCGCCTAAAGCGCGGCAAATTTATGCCATGCTCGACAGCATCGAAAGCTATAAGAGTCAACAATTGGAACGATTACGCGAGAACTATGCACAACAAGTAAACACATAAATAGATAACTGAAAGGACTCTCTTTTAAATTAATGTTTTTGTTTCTTTCTTAAAAATGTTTATAGGTGCATCGAATTCGTGAAAATTGTGTACAACAAGTTGAATGGATACAAAGCAGTTATACATCTCAAGCCAAATATTTAAAAGAATTTAGAGACATGGGCTCCACACATTTAACATCACTTAAAGATCAATATTATGATCAGGTGCGTTAATGCTCGTATATTTAAATGTTGTAAATAGTTCACAAAAGAAAAATATATATCTTGTTTATAGGTGAAAAAGGTTCGTGATTATTCTACCGGCCAATTGAATTGGGTGCGCGAAAATTACGTCTTCCAGCGTAACAAAATACGAAAGTTTAGCGCACATCAAGTATTACGTTTGCGGGAGGGCTATAAATATCAACAACAAACATTAAATAAAGTGCTGGAAAATCTTCCAAGTTTTTATTTTGAAAATTGTCGTGGTCGTTGTGAAGAGGATATAGCTGAAGGTGAGTTTAAATTGTATAACTTCTAAAACGATATGCGCTTGAACTTGTAAGGTTTTTTTGTCTTATCTGGTCATGTTGATTATCAAGGATCAGTATAATGAGCGCTTTTGAAAGCCACTGCATATTCTATTTGTGAGAATGATAAATACGGTCTTGTTTACTGAAAGGTCCCAAATTTGACCAAACCTTTGTTTGGAGGGATGAGAAACCTTGCATATCTAGGAATCATCCTAGACAGTAAGTTGTCGTGGAAGCTCAACGTGGAGGAGAAACGGTACTTTATACATGTAAAAAGATGATGTTGTTGTTGTTGTTGTTGTAGCGATAAGGAAACTCCCCGAAGGCCTTGCAGATCCGGTACGTTCCGGTACCAAGCCCGACCATCTCGGGAACGATTTGTTATGACCACATGCGAGCTTCTAGGCAATCCCGCCCTACCACCCCCTAGATCCATGAGGAGTTCGAGGTCGCCAGAGCCTCGGCTGTTAATGAAACAGGATTCGCCACGGATAGG
This sequence comes from Eurosta solidaginis, assembly GCA_029619165.1. Classification (NCBI taxonomy): domain Eukaryota; kingdom Metazoa; phylum Arthropoda; class Insecta; order Diptera; family Tephritidae; genus Eurosta; species Eurosta solidaginis. The sequence continues at coordinate 17,960 of JARSSU010003760.1, forward strand.
TGAGGTTAACAATTGGGTTTGGAGAAGCTATGTATTGCGCTGGAAACCTGAAAGAGTTGCGCTACACAAGCCCCTTGAATCCGGTATTTTAGTCGCCTCTGACGACAGGCATACCTACCGCGGGTATATTCTAACGCCCTAACCCGCTGGGGCGTAAAAAAATGCTGCTGTGTTCATTTATCGCCCTCTCTCGCTCATTGGATATTTACACCGATTGTAAAGCCTGTACTGTACTATGGGGTCCTTGCTTGGTGAACAGCCACACAAAAAAGAAGCTACCTCAAAAAATTAGAGGGAATATGCAGCCTATTAATCTTTGTCATTACGAGTGGCCCTGAAAGCAACCCCGAAGTCTGCACTGTATTCCATTCTGCACATTTCGCCCGTAGACCTGGTGGCAAAAAACGTAGTGTTAACAACAGCAACGAGACTTAGTGCCTCGTGGCAACTTGAGTGCAGACCATACGTACAAGGTGGTATTTTACTAACTTAATTGGCGCTTAACCATTTACACAGTTATGACCGTACAACAGTGCGCGCCAGTCGCTTCCTCGCTCTGGTAACTGGCTCCAAATTAGTCACACCAAGGTAATTTAAATCGTTTTCCACCTGATCCTTCTAGTGGACTGGGGCAGCACTCTTTCTCTGCTTCCATGGGCGCGTTCCAATAAAAATACTTTCTTAGCCGGAGTGTCATCTTTCATTAGCATACCATGGCCTAGTCAAC
>JARSSU010003761.1:0-72909 GCA_029619165.1 Eurosta solidaginis
TGCTGCACGCCTAACAAAACACAGCGCCAGACTGTCACAGTATTTCTTGTTATGTCGCCAGAACATCGTCTGAGGGAAGAATACTTTCCATAAAGTAGAGAAATGAAATGCTAAAAAAACTGTCTCTGCTGAATACACCCAAAACCTGAGCATCCAATCAGACATAGATGAATCAGTGGGCTTCTACAACTGTAAATCATAATTGATATTTAATTGCAATAAATGATTATAGATTTTTTCAGAACTCCTCGCTTATTTTTTTGTAACAGGAATAGTCTCGATCTATCGTAGGAACACATATGACATATGGAGCCAATATGGCCATATGCTGACGGATTTATTTTGCCTGAGGTACGCCAGTCCATCCAGGGTTCCTATGATAAATCGTCGAGAACCTATTCCTGTCACAAGAAATAAACAGAGGAGTTTTGGAAAAACGTTATAATGTTTATTTCAATCAAAATATCCTTAAGAGCTACTCCTATTCTCTTGCCCTGTTCTCAAAAGGTAGTGAGGTAGAACCCCTCGCTAGCTCACGTCGGTGTTGGAGTAGGAACATCCTACCAAATATAAAAACTATACACGAATGAAGTGAAAAACTTCAGGTCGCGTTTCTAGTCGACGAAACAGATTAAATGTAGGTATGATAGATCATTATGTACGAGCTGGATCTGTCGTGAAGTAAGCGTATTATAAAGGCATAGTGGCGTTTTAGTTAGAATTAGTCGATAAAGCGAAAATGCAGCATACATGACTTAGGTAGTCAGAAATTGACATGCCAAAGGCGAGACTTCATCGAGATATATGATCAAACAACTTTGCAGTCCATACACGTAACGTATGATACAGTTAAAGGCCACATCTATTTTATAAGCAGAATGCGAATCGAGCTTGTGCTAGCTCAATCAGCGTATGTCAAACATAGGTTTAGAAGTAGCTGACAGCCAGTTTTAGCCTTATGATTACAGGAGTAAACATAGCCGATAGCGTAAGTGCCGCAGAGCACCATATATCTACCTATGGCCTAAGAATGAGACTCATGTCAAGCATTGAGTCTGATTACAAGCCAAGGTTGTAATTTATTCGGCTAGCGTGTGGGACGCGGCTACCTAGTAGGGCAGGTGGAATTATCGTCTAGAAATCAACTTTCTCTTGGGATAGGCATAAAAAACGTTTATTAAGGCTGAGACACAGCTCCTTATTAGTAGCAAAAAGGGAAATAAATGAAATGTCAGCATTAAAAATTAAAACAGTTTCGAACACAAATCATCAACGTCATCAATGCGGCTAGACATGATAAAGATCTGACACATCTCCGCATAAGCATGGCATACTGACACGAATTCGCACAGACCGTAAAAATTTCTTGATGAATAAATCTAAATAACAGTGGGCCAAGGATTGATCCCTGTGGCACACCGTCAGACTATTCGCTAAGGCATGACGTGTGGGCCGACCCGATCATTACGCGGTTGGTGCGTCGGCTAGTTATAATAGCTGTTGATTAATGCCAATGAATCCAGCACTAATCACCAAGTCAGCCTTTAGCTTAGCGCACAGCACAACTGACGGGCAACGGGTCAAATGCCTTAGTAGACGTAGACAAAGATAGCGTTCCTTTACAAAGTTGTCATCAAATGAACACGAATATCGTCAAGAATCTTACGCATTGACTGTTGCGCAACTTATGCTTGGCCTAAGACCAGACTTAACAGATGACAGCAGCTGAGCCGGTATTTTGTATGTCGTATGCGTGTTGTCAGCTGATACTCACTCGCACAAGCTTGTTTTTCGGAATTGATATGAAGTCGTAACACAACTTCACACCTATATGTCAATCGGCTTTTCAATATGAGCACAAAGGTTTCATACCATTCACTTATGTGAAAAAAAATTGTATTGAGATTAAAAAACAGATGCAGTATTGTTAGTTAGTTTATATTTTAATGCGTTATTTTTGATACTCATTTTTTGATATATATATTTTTGTTTTTATGGAAAAGTATATTAATGATTCACAACTTTTTGTTTGAACTTGATCAGCACCACGCTTACTTTTATGATTTTATCATGACATATGTATTGGTCATTCCATATGTAATGGACTATTTAATGTGAATATCTTCAATTTCACACTCAACAAGTTATACTCCGACATACATACTAAATTATTCACAGCCAAATCAAGACATGTCTAACCACTTATTCGTCTTACATCATATTTTATGCACATTTAAGCAACTAAGCCTTTGTCTGATTTTTTAGAAGATTTTTTATTTGTTTTTAGATGCCGTGTGTTTCTAATTTATAAAAAACTACTTTACCTCATTTTTGATTACTCAATTTTCACTACGCGCGCCTTTCACTTCAGACAATCTTCCGCTTCAGCCATGCGATATCGGAGAAATTCAAAACACGAACTGATTTCCGAGTTGAATTGGGCACAGCTGTGTGCAAGCATCACATAAAACGTACACCAAACCGACATTTACCGTTAAGCACATTAACAGACGCAACTCCTCCTGTCATCTTACATACTGACACACTACGAAGCACTTGTCTACAGCATCAAAGTTTCATACCACACAAACATAATGCATAGATAGCGCGTGCGATACACAATGCTCGCACTGTCTTGGAGCAAAGACTGAACGAGACCCACAGAGCAGATATGTTACTGTGAGAGCGATAAGAAAGCTCGTGTTATCACCTGACACCAACAAACGGCAGAGTGCTAACAAACACAAGCAGCATGATTTAATGCCGCACACTAACAATAACCAACTAAAATGGTATGCGTGGACTAAAATATGCGCGCAAAAATAATGAAAAACACCATCCAAAACACAAAACGAAACATGAAACAGTGATGTTGGATTAGAATATTTGGAGTAGGGTAGAGTAGTCAAGCCGGCTGCTCGTTGGTTGGCCCACTATGACTCCTAACGTATGTAATGAATATACGTTAATTGTCTACGCTCTGTGTAGAGTTTTCTCCACTAATACTGCGCACACATACAAACGATGTGTGCAAGCGTGGTGGTTGTGTCTCGTATGCCAGCTTTCATACAATCTTGTTTTGGATGCGGCGCGTATCAAGCGTCGATTTTGGTTTTCTTTCTGGTTATATGTAGGTGCACGCGAATTGTTGTAGCAAAGCAAAGTAATAAATGCATGTAGAATGCGTACAATACTGTAAATTAAAACAGCTGTTTAAACAGCTGCTATCATAGAGAGCTTTGCTAACAGCTGTGTATATAGTTGAAATATCGCTAGGCGCGCAGTTAAGCTTAACAATAGATGGTGCTAGAAATCTGCTGTAAGCTATCTGTATAACTGGGTAGACAAAATATACCGTACCACCAATGAAATAACCATATGAAAGTCTTCAAGAAGCTCAAGTTTTGTAGAGGTTTCTTTGTAGCGTTTGCTTAATAAAAATGTTTCCTTCAGAAATACATCAATACATATCTTACCGCCACCAGGAAGCGGTGTGGTAGCACTGCACTGAATAGGGTCGGTTACAAAATAGCGAAAGTCTTAAATATAAGGAGTATGCTTGTAGAGTCTCTCAGGACATGCCCGTGGGCTTTCAAATCAATGTCTCTAATATACACGTGTCGAGTCGGGGATGGGCTTAATCAAATTTGAGGGGGGTTGTAGTGCGACCACTACGAAATCACGGAGTAGGGTCACACCGCATGAACGAGGTTGGCAACTCTGTAAATTTTACGGCATACGACCATATGACGTTGCCGTGTAATGAGTGGAAAGTACTTTCCAACATTAGCTCTTGGATGGAATCTGCTGCTTCGGGATATACAAAGCTGGGTATTTTATGTCAGGTTGACTACTAACGCGGGAGACGACATCTAAGTATTGTTACTAAGAAGTAAAAGTCTCAAATTGGCCAGGCTTATGCTAGGAGGGTGTGGAACTGAAGAAAAACTTTGCAAAATAGCTATGATTCCCTCAAAAGTGGTGAAGAGAGTGAAGCAGGTCTCGAACGGTATTTCTGCGGTTGTAAGAATGGTGCAGTAAACGTGGGGTGTATTGCGTTCTCTCTCTCATTGGGTATATACAACTATTAAAGTGTTATCCATATACTATGAAGTATTTTACTAGTCGACAGCCACACAAAAAATAACCTAACCAAAATAAGAGGGCCTATGAAGGCTATCGAAGCTTGGTATCCTAGGAGACAGTCTGAAATATGCCCCGTGAACTAGCACTGTATGCCATTACTGCACATAGTTTACCTAATCAGACCTGGTGGCAAAGAACGTAGCTAGTTCAACATACGCAACGAAGCTCACTGCCTCGATGCAGACATTAAGCCAGACAATGCGGCCACAGTACGTCTATCGTCATCAATTACAGCACGAGTAACTCCCTGTGATAACTCGATATAATTGTAGCTCGAAGGAGTTCTTGAAGCACAGCGAGGTGTCTGATTGGGAGGGGTGCAAGGGTGACCAAATGCAAGGGACGAGAGATACATAGTGTAGACCGATGGTTCCAAAGATAATGGGAGCGAGTGGGATCTCTGCAGTATGACGTGTTGCACCCGGAATATAAACAGATCCTAAAAGCTGCCAGATCACCATAGCTTATTCAGGCGGAAAAAGCCGCCATAACAAAGCAGTAGAAACACTGGAAGAAAATAGCTTGAAATGCAGTTTCCGCTCACTTTTTACATTGACAGCCAAGCAACATGGCTTACGTGGCTTCCCTAATAGATTGGGTGTGTATTAAGAGAAGAGAGGTGCTTATCATCGACAAGCGGGAAATGCGTGGACTCAAGAGCGGGGTATTCAAAGTATCTGAATATAGTGTGTATGTCATACTAACCTAGCTAACAAAGTCACTCTTATCATTCAAAAAGAGGGAACTGTAGACTCATGGACTGGTATTCTGACTGACACTGCCTTTGTCGTCGCATGCTTTAAATTAGCTGGTCATTGATAGCAGATATAGGAAGTGTGGGTTTGGAGGACGAAAACGATCGACATTTTGTGCTCCTGACCCTGCCCTGGTTTTTGTGAGGTTTTCAGTTTTATCGTAAAGAACTTAAGAAACCGTCGTACGGTATTTTGCCATTAGTTTGGCACAATCTCAGCTCTTGCTATACGAAGCACCATTCAAGTATTTACACGGCTTAATGCTACAGTAGGCTGCCTTTGGCGAAAAAGCGCAGACCTAAGATATATACCACAGCGTTATCCACACATACCACTCATGTATTTTGTTGCATGTGCAAGCTCAATACAGTAAATAATCGGATGATTAGATTCCCTCCGTTCCGTACGAATTTTTCTAAAATATTTCAATCCGTGCGGCCCCTAGCGAAACTCTTTGTAATACTACCCGGACCTCGCGCATCTTGCGCAACAAATATAAAAGTATTGTAGCGAATTTAGTACAAATCCTCTTATTTGCCCTTCTGCTATACGTTCGAATCACTAAACTGTTGAATAAAATAACTCCACTATTCAATAATGCAAAATGGCCTTATTAAAGTTCTTCACAATAACACTACTATTGCTCGCCAGATAGCGTCTTTAAATCCAACTGATTGTCGCGCCTCTACTGTTGCTGCTTTTATACTGTGCGATTTCCTCGTTGCATCTTCTAGGCGCTTCCAGAATTTACGTAGTTACTGCTATAAAATTATAACTACAGTGCACGTGTATAGCTTCTCATATGCGTGGTATTTGTGAGCGACACTTCCACAATAATAATTGCATATTTGGGAGCATCTCAGATAAGATATCTGTATGGTGTTTGCTGCGTCTCTTCTCCCCTGCGTGTACGTACATATGTGTAGACATAATGGTTGATCTATTGACGTGCATACAAGTCACTGCTTAGCATCGCCTTAGAGATGATAGTACCCCTTAGTGTTGCTAATATTCGTAAAAGTATCATATCAATATCAACAGAACTCGGCTGTTCTATCAATCAGTCATGTATTAATAAAATCTTACATGCGCTTGCGCTGCCATCTGACAAATGTTAGCAACTGCCGAGTAATGCAGTGTTAGTTCAATCAAATATTCACAATAGTGCCATAGTACAAATATATTTCTTTGTGTGCTCACAATCGTTTATTTTAACAAATTAATTTAATAAAATATAGCTAAACAAAAGCACTACGACCAATAATACCAAAGCTCGCTAATGGTACGAATCCCATCTTTACAACCAAAATTTTATTTATAGATTTGGATTCCAAATAGAGCGAAAAAGGGACCTGCACATAAAAACAGCAATTACAAATAACATATAAGACCTTTACATTGTCATCGGCCTCTGAATTATGTCTGAAATTTCAAACCTCTAGCTCACCTGCTTAAACCCGATTTCAAATTCAGAACTTCCAAATTCTTATCTATATATTCGATCCGCGCGGCACCTAACGATTTTTTCCCTTTTCTTGCATTGTCTCGGTATCTTAGCTATCTGTGCAGTTTGACGTTTGTAGCTCAATACTAAAAATCGATTGCAAGATTTGTATTGAGAATGCGGACAATTATTCAACCGATCTAATATAAAGGAAATAAGACACAAAAATCGGAAATAAAAATAGTTGTGCATATGATCATCTTCATATACTTAAAATTTCGACGATAACAGCTGTCTCACATTAATTGTGTGCCTATTGAAAATCCATCAAGGGAGCAACAAAAGTGTTGCAACAATCAATTGATCATCACTTCGAAAAACACAAAACAGATTTTATATTCAGCATACTGATCAGCACTAAATAGAAAAAAAATATTACATAAACCCAAACCAGAAATGGAAATGAATGGCTTTCATTTGAAGCCAGCAACATCTAATCAGCGGAGTAATAATGGATTGTATGTTTCCAATTATTTAGTTCAATTATGAGGTCACATAAATAAATATGTGTCAGATAACATGCACATACATACATACAAACATGCCAGTCACACCATTAAATACAGCAGGCTTAAGAATTCATCAATATTTTCTATACCTTTCATGAACATGAAAATGGTATATTTACTTTAGTCCGATGTTTGTAACGTTTGAGAAATATAGAAGATAGACTCACCATTAAGTATACCGAATTGATCAGGGCGACGAACTGAGTTGATATAGCCGTGTCCGTCTGTCCGTCCGTCTGTCTGCTTTGAACGCAAACTAGTCCCTCAAATTTTGAGATATCTCAATGAAATTTGGCACAAGGATGTATTTTTGTATTATATTAGACATTTGTCGGATACGGTAGGATCGGACCACTATAACATATATCTCCCATACAACCGATCGTTCAGATAAGACGATTTTGGTCATTCCTGCCGCAATTTAGAAAGTATAAACGTGAAACTCGGTGATATATATTCTAATATATCATAGAAGATATCCTGAAAAAATCACTTTGATCGGAGCTATATATAGTATATATCCCATACAACCGATCGTTCAGATAGAAAGATTTTTGGCCATTTCTCCCTTAATTTACAAAAGTATAAACGAGAAGCTCGGTGATATATATTCTAATATATCATAGAAGATTTCCTGTAAAAATCATTTCGATCGGAGCTATATATAATATATATCCCATACAACCGATCGTTCAGATAAGGGGGTTTTTGCCATTTTTATTTATATTTATCTTAAAAATCGTTTAGGTATGTACATCTGTTCACTATATATTTCTTATCTTATACATCCGATTATTTGGAGATTACGAACGGGATAAGATTATTGTTCAGGCCCATTCATGAAAGGTATGAAGTCTTCGGCACAGCCGAAGACAGTCCCGTCCTTACTTGTTTTATTATATTTAGGGAGTAAAAACTGTTTATATTACCTAAGACCAACAGTGTAAATAAGAAATAGAAAGTTAAGGTAGGTTGAACTGGCCGGTCAATAAAGACCTCACTTAGACTGAATGTGCACATAGTGTTACCAGAATTTGTTTGACGACCGAACGGAAAAACCGAAATTAGGTACCGCGACTTTATTATAGAACAACTCCGTCCTCTTGCAAATAGTCGAAGTTTTCTAAGACCTAATACTGCCGCCCAAGTAGCTGGAGCTTGGAACTCGCGAGCGCAGGATCGGCGTAATAACTGCAGACGCGACCACTGCCTGTTAATTTGAACTATCGGCATACACGTGTATAGTATTTTCTGCCATTGCCGTACCCTTGAACCAATCATCCGGCTTTACTGTGGCAACAAGATCTCAAGGTGTGGGTGTGCATCAAAAAAGTACCTTATAGCAAATTAAGAGCTTGACATGACATTGTCATAAATACCTACTAAGATAGTTTGGGCGATAGATCTACATGCATCTTAGCATCTTCTTGCAAACAAACAATGCCACGGATTCTTCTTCACTCTATCTTCCACATGCAGTTTTCGCGACAGCTTACTATGTGATATATTTCCTAGATATTTCGTGCTGTCCTTTTTTTGTAGGGTTACCCTTTAGCTTAGACTTTGTTCAATTATGGACCTTATATTTTATTTATCAAATTTCGCAAATAGTACTAGATCGGTTTTTGTTTGTGTTGGCGTTAACACGACTCAGATACTCAGGAATGTACATACTGAATTGCCCAATGCATCATAGAGGTGATTGTTGGTAACATCTGCCGCTTATGATGACTGAACGCCAGCTGCATACGCCGTGATTTGACTGGCCCTTTGTCTAATAGGCAAAGTCATTGATTGATGACCAGCATCTACAGCGTTGGTGATAATACCCCATCCATTGCGACGTGATCAATCTGTAGCTTAATAGCTGTACTTGAACCTAGTTGAGACTGTCCATTTTTGCGTGTTTCGAAACATTGTTGAAAGCTCCGACAATGCCCAGAAAGACACTTAGCGCATATTTCTGGTGTTCTAGGGCTTTCTCTATATTCATGATGCAGTATCGACTAATTTTGTCTATAGGTTTCTTAAAATTTGAATAAAGTTTAAACTGTTTTATATAGTAGTTAGATTCTCTTTTTATAGAGTTGTACTTAAACTAAGAACCTAATTATTATCTTCTGGCATTGAGGTTGTTTGAAAGCAAATTAATTACTCTCCTCCGTTTATCTTGCAAATTTGAATGGATCATAGTAAAATTATCTTCCGAACTGCATGTATTTAATCTACTTCACCGTATTTAAAGCAAAGTGAAAATCTCAAAACAAAGTGCAGATAGACAAGAGGAGAACTGAATAAAAAAATGTGTTACATTCAAGCGGTTAATGAATACCGCAAAAGAAATAAATGAAAGTCAGATGTGTACGAGAGAATGCATTTCATTGAGAAAACTGCCGTTACAGCACCACTCAAAAAGAATAAAAGTCGTAATTGTATCGATAATTGTTGTACTCAAACGCCACATGCCAAATAGTATATGTAGTTTTAGTAAAAACACCCTGTCGGAAAATCTCGTATTTTTGTTGCAATCAAAAATTTCAGTTGATGGCAACAACTTTCGCTTTATGATCCGCTGAAGATCTGCTGAACTGAGAAACTAGAGACAAAATTGTCTGGTTCAAGACTAGATCCAAAGCTCCAAATAAAAAACTATTTCGATAGTAGCTAGACTTCTTCTATATTTTGTATTTAGCATTTATTTGATTAAATTATAATACGTTTAAAAAAAAATTCGTACAGGAATAGCAATTTCGAAACTAGATCTGAACTCATAATTTTTCACTAAATGAGAACTATCGAAATAGTGCCTATAACCGAACAAGGCCAAAACTGGCGAATTTTATGCAGTTTAGCACAATTTCCACAGCCTGAGATATCGCCATATCAAAGTTGAAAGCATGAAAAAGAGATTGAGTGTGAACGAGTATTGGTTCTGAAGGAGTAGAAGCGCACACGTTTTCAACTAGAGGTTTCCCTACAGGTTAACTTGTTGAGTCGACTGTCCGCAGTTTTATGACATTCGAAGCTTTGATTATAAGTCAAGTTTTCGTTAACAGTTTACTATATTGTAAAGAAGTTCTTTTCTTTAAAATTTAGTAATAATTATTTCATATGGCAGTTAGCTCAACACGCCGTTTCTTTTAAACACAATTGCAAGCACTCTACTGACGTTGACCGTGTTGTCAACGTATCAACGATAGGTAGGTATGAGTTCTGAGTGCAGGCATTAATTTCCCTACAGGGTAAGCACGGACTTAAGTGAAGTGCTTGTAACGCACACACAAACATACAACAGTTTGTTGTTTTCAGTGTCTAATAAAAAAACGGCGCCCACGCATTTAACTTTTGTTTGCCAACTATTCAAATTCACTCTCGCTAAGTTTATGCATTTCAAGTGCATTTTGATATCAAAATTTGTTTAATTGATCATATGCGCTACACAATATATGCATGCTTGCATGTGTGTAGGTATGTGTTTTTTGTTTATATACATAAATTTAAAAATTTAGTGCAATGTGAGCGACGGTAGGTGCAGTGAACTCTTTTCTTATGAAAGTAAACTTTTAATAAAACTAAATAAACAAATCATGTGCTGTCTATGTTATTTGCTTATTCGTTCAAGTGCTAAGACAAGCATCAATTAACAGTTAAAACATAAATCACGCTTACCGTGTACGTAAGAGCGGTTCAGGTTTGTATACTCTGCTGAGCAAAGCTGAACTATACTATAATGTACTTTGAGTGATGTACGTCACTGCACTGTACTTCACTATAATGTGCTTCACTGTACTCTACCATAATGTACTGTACTTACTATGATACAATGTATTGTTTTCTATTGTATTATATAATAGAATGTACTGTCTGCACTGTTCTCTATTAAATTGCACTGCACTATGCTGTACCATATGTGAATGTACTTTATGTACTATGCTAAATTGTACTGTATTGTTTGAATATAATGTACTGTACTATAATGTGCACTGTGCCGTACTGAACGCAAATGTATTGTACTTGATGTACTGTGCTATTCCACTCTATACCATAATGTACTGTGTCGTATGGTCTGTAATGTACTGTAAGGCACTATACTGTACTGCAATAGGATGCACTGTACCATACTTACTGCTCTGTACCGTATCTAATAAAAAGGAGTAAACTATACTTTATTGTAAATACTGTACTGTAGTGTAATACTCTACTATACTGCACTGTACTTCACTATAATGTGTTTCACTGTACTGTACTATGGTACTATATAATGTTTGTATTGTACTGTTACTAATGCACGCTACCATCACACCACGGGGACCGCTGAGCTATAATGCACTGTGCTATAATGTACAATGCCATTCTTGTAGTGCACTGTACCCTACTGAACTATAATGTATTGTACTCTGATGTACTGTGCTATACTATACTGTACTGTATTTAATTATAATGTACTGCGGTTCTGTATGGTATTTTACTGTACTCTATCATATTGTGCTATATCATACTTTTGTGTACTATAAGGTACTTAACCGTTTCATACTATACTCAACTAGACTGAACTGTTCTGTATGCCAGGAATTAGCGCTTTGATCTTCGGAAATCGACATAAAAAATACCGTAGACTGGATTAAATTGTGACGCCGCCGTTGTGTAACATACGTACTCCGCTTGGGGAACGAAGTCCTAGTTTCAAGTCCCGGGCAACATCAAAATAAGAAAAACCTTTTTCAATTAGGAAATAATTTTCTTAGCGTGGTCGTCCCCCGGCAGCGGTTTGCGCAAAACTCCGATTGCATTTCCGCCATGAACAGATTTCAGTGAAAATTCTCTGAAATCGAGCATCAACCATGTAGGTTTCCCTTCCTCCACCTTATAGGAAATACTAAAAAGGAGCACGGCACAAATTGAAAGAAAGCTCGGAGTAAATCACCGCAGGTATTTATTTACATTTTTTATGATAAAGTAGTGGACTTTGGGTTTGTGGTGAATGAGGACAAAAACGAAGTACCTGCTGTCATCGAGCAAAGAGTCAGCGCATATGCGCCTTGGCAACTACGCTACTGTTGGCAGCCATAATTTCGCATAGTAAAAGACTTCGTTTATTGGGAACCAGCATCAACACTAGCAACAACATCAGCACTGAAATCCAGCGAAGAATCAATATTACCAATAAATGCTACTTGGACTAGCTAGGCAATTGAAAAGTAAAGTCCTCTCTCGGCGAACGAAAAATCATACTCTACAAGTCACTATCGTACCGTCCTGCTATATGGGGCAGAAGCATGGACCCATGACAACAGCTGATGAAGCGGCTTTGGAAGTGTTCGAGAGAAAAGTTCTTCGAAAGATTATGGACCTCTACGCGTTGGCGATGGCGAGTACCGAAGAAGATTTAATGATGAGCTGTACGAGCTATACGCAGACATCAACACAGTCCAGCGAATTAAAACGCAGCGGCTGCGCTGGCTAGGCCATGTTATGCGAATGAAAGATGATCTCCGGCCAAGAAAGTGTTCTATCGGAACCCGCCTATGGAAGCAGAGGTAGAGGGCGGCCCCCACTCCGTTGGAAGGACCAGGTGGAAAACGATTTAAACTCCCTTGGTGTGACCAATTGGCGCCGGTTGGCGGAGCGAAGGAGCGACTGGCGCGCCTTGTTGGACGGCCATAACCGTTTAGACGGTTAAGCGCCAATGTAAGTAAGTAAGTGGACTTGGAAATCGGTTGAAAGCGCCTCTCACCAGGCTTAATTTATTTCTTGTGGGCTACAAGGAGGACACCTCTGGTGGCTTGCACTACATTGAAAAGGGAGGAGAATTGGGCAGGAGTACTCTAGAAAATAGATCTATTTGCAATTCTAGCAAAGAGGTGATACTTTCGGGAAAAAATGTACTTTGCTGTATTTCGATATATTTCGACGAAGAAGATTGACAGAGGGAAAGGGAAGTGTGATCGGCGTGGAGAACGGTGAGGAAGGTATAACTAAGGAGCAAAGAATGGTTCGGAACAAGAAGAATAGGGAGCAAAAGAAAATACGAGAAGAAAAAGGATTCGAGAATGGAATTAAGAGGCAAGCGAGAAGAGAGATTTGCGGAAAACGAAGTTGCAGTGACAAACAGGGAAATCAAAAAGATTAGGAAGAGCAAGAATATTGAAAAAGGTAAAGAGTGGAAAAACCCGAAAACTAACAGGTCAGATAAACGGAACGTCAGAGGAATGGAAGAAGAAAATAACAGAGGGAGGTAGCATGACTAGAAGCCGGAGAGAGAGAAGAAAGCCAAGAGGAAGATAAAAAGCACAGAAAGGAAGAATAAAGGAGAAGGCACCGAAGGTAAGAGGTAAAGTAGGGTCAATAAAGTAATGAAGAAGAGGAAAAGACAGAAAGAATGGTAGAGAATAAGTGTCTAAAATTGAGAGGAAACCAAAAGGGTGAATATAAAGCAGAGCGCCAGAAAGGCGAACCAAACGCAGAGAAACGGTGAAGAGCAAGATAAAATCTACAAAGAAAAAGAAAGAGGTAGATGATGGAGACAAACTTGATGAAAATACTATGCAATGGCTTAGGTTAATCTTAAATTATTTTTTATTTAACTCAAACTCTGCGAAAGGAGAAGATTTTGTAAGATAGACCAAAGAGCATAATAATCAGTGATTCGTTGTTTCGTTGATTTTCCGATATCGTGGATAATTGATGTATGTATATTGGAACATTTTCCGTCATCCCTTGTTAAATTGGGTTCAGAGACAAGCCGATTCCGGCAATGCGCCATCATCAGTTCTGAAAAATGACAGTGATTATGGTGCAACGCCGAAACCGGTTGTCTCCAAACCAAATTGACGACATGAGATGACGGAAAATCGTTCCAATATTCCTAAATGTACCAGTCGAATCAATGCGAAAAAATTTACAAAATAAAAAATTGGCAGGAACCTCCTAGTTTCCGCATTTGGGAGAAATAACTCGAAGAAAAATTTATCTATTGTAAAGAGCCGTCGTTTCTTTATAACGAGAAATATCGTTAATGAACTTTTGGCAACATCATATTCATTATCCAAGAAACTAGATCAGTAACAGGCGAATAAACTCCTCTCCAATTTTTGATTGTACTCGCTCCTGATAAGACCTTTTCATATAACACACTAATTACATTTTGCAGGCAGCACACTTACATATTTACTTAAATAAATACATATCTCCAAAACAGAATTCGACGTAATGGGAAACTGTTTCGACCTACCTTAACACATTAATGGATTGGCGATCATCTCAGCTTCAGCGCTCTCACAAAGTGATTCCGATTCGGAGAGAAAGCGAGGAACTGCGGACAGCAACTATAAATATAAGTTAGCTATAACATGTACTTATGTGAAAACCTACTTGATCCATTAGCACGATCGAACGACTGAAGACTGTGTGACCGCTGCGTGTAGTTGTTTGCACGATTGATGACACCGTTATTTAAATTTGAAATATCTGAAAATATAAATGTTACACATCGGTATATATGTTTAGGATTACATAACACTACTAAATATACTAATTTAGCTAATTTTAATATAAACGCCCTAAGAAATGAGAAATAATTGCAACACCAAAGCTCGTTAATTATTCCGCCATGCAAGCACTAGACCGAGATTCAAAATTCCTTCGAAGGTTGGTTAGGTAAGCTTGAACTGCCGGTCCGTGTAAACCTACATAGACTGAATGAGTCCGTAGTGTACCAAGAAGTTTGTTTGACGACCAAACTGAAAACACCTTTCAAACTAGGGACCTACGTTATATAAAAACTCCGTCCTCTTGGAAAATACTACATATAGCTTTCTAGGACCTATGCCACTTGCTACTTTAGATCTGATAGGTGTATCACTTCTTATGGATGTAGCCTTAGCCTGGCAAGCACAGGGCATGAGCACAATACGTGCTCGATCATTTCCTCTCACAACCCGCACTTCCTACATCCGCCATCACAGACCAAGCCGAATCTATAGGTATATGACTCCAGTAGGCAGTGTCCATCAGAATACCCGTCCTAGTCTACAGTCCTCCCTTTTTAATGATAGGAGTAACTTCTAGTCTAGGGATGTGAGACCTATACATGATCTTCAAAATTGCAGCCCCACGCTTTGGGCCACGTCTTCCCGCATGGTCGATCATGTGCATCTCTCACCTTCTCTTAATCTCGCCCATCTAACTGGCACGTCTACGAAGCAAGCTCCGAGGGCGGGCCTTCCTGCCCTGATCCATTTCAGGGATTACTTACAATCTAACACACTTTTAGATGCTGTGCTATGGGAGATTATTGCCTCTCCCCGCGGTTAGGGGGCTTAGAATATACCCCGTGCAGTATGCCTGTCTTAAGAGGTGACTAAAATACCAAATTGATTCAGAGGTTGTGTAGAGCACTCTTTCAGAGGTGTTGTCAGCGCAAAATATAGCTTCTCCAACCCATTTTTCACCTCACCTACGGTGTTACTTTAACAGCCGAGGCTCTGGCGACCCAAATTCTTCGTGGATCTAGGGGTAGGAGGCCGGAATAGCCTGTGGTCATACTAATCGCTCCGGGATGGTAGAGCTAGTACGTAATGGTGCTTATTACATCAACATCGATAACACTCCTCAAGGCCTTCGGGGAGGGTTCTTATCGCTGCAATAACAACAACAACAACAACAACAACAGATATTGCCTTAATAATTGGCTAAAGTTAACACGGATGTAATTTAGCTGTAGTCTACAGAATTTCTACTCATTTGTACGGCTAAAACTTCCGCGGAAATGCACCAGTTATCTGATAGCTTGTAGGACCTGTTTACTTCCTGATCACACAGTATACATACCGCGGAGCTACTCCTTTCGCTACTTTGGACAAATCGGTGTACATGTGTAATCGCCTCTTCTGCCATTTGGGCTCCCTTGCGCAGACCATCAATTCTGATGTGGCTCTAAGATCCCCTTCGAAGCGCAGATACGGAATGTGGTAGTCTGTTCGTCCTGTTTTTGATGACGCTATAATATTATGGCCGTACGGTCTGCTCTAAAGCTGCCCCGAGGTACTGAGCCTCGTTGCAGCTGTTAACGCTTGTTTTTGCCACCATTTCCTACAGGTGGAATGTGCAGATGGCATACAGTGCAGTCGTCGGGTTGCTATCAGGGCTCCGTAATGCAAGACATTGATAGCCAGCATACTCTCTAATTTTTGTGGTAGGTTAGTTTTGTGTGGCTGTCCACCATAATTCAGTATACAACTTTACAATCGCTGGGAATACCAAATGAGAGAGAGCGGCGATAAGCCCCACTACACCCCACCATTATTTACACTCAAAAAGTGCGTTGTTGTCGCTGTGTTAACAGTCAGTAGTTTTTTTGAGTGACAACCCCGTAAAATGCCGTCGAGCCGCTTCTTCACTCATCCACGTTCAGCTTCCGAAACACAACACAGCGGTTAGGGGCTTAGAATATATCACGGCAGGTACTCCTGTACATAAGCGATTAACATCCAATTGATTCAGGGTTTGTGTAGCGCAACCATTCAAGGGTTGCGAGTGCAGTTTTTCAGCTTTCCAACCAATTGTCATTTCTATACCCGTGGCGAATCCTGTTCTTTAGCAGCCGAGGCTCTGGCGACCCTATTTCCTCATGGATCGAGGGTGGGAGGGCGTTATGGCCTAGAAGGTTTCATGTGTCATGCCAAATCGTTCCCGAGATGGTCGGGCTACTACCTTAATGGTGGTTGTTGCCGAACGTACCGGATCTGCATCCGGCAAGGGACCGTAAACATTCGAGTATAACACCCACCGAAACCTTCGACGAGTGTCCTCATCACTACAATAGCAACAACAATGAAAACTTTCTGATTCCTAGATATTTTGTGGAATTTTTTCATCTGCGTAAGCGTAAGTTTGACGAGTCCCTCTCGAATCGCTTGAGTAGTTGGTTGATGACAGCGTCCGCAGCAGGGTGAAAAGTGTTTATAATCGGCTTCGCCCTGTGGCGGTAGTTTTGTTAAACACTCGAAGTGTATTTCTGCCTTCTCACCAAGTCAAGAGTGTAAGACGCATTTTGTTTTGAGACCATTTTTTTTGTCAGAACAATACATTTCATCTGGATCATAAGGTTTGGTTGTTTCTTCTTGGACGTACACCACTTTATCAGTCCATGGATGTGCTTCCATCTGTTTCCGGTTTAATCTTGCGGTGAGTAGCGGGATCGAACCACAGCTCGCTAAGACCTTCCAAGAGAACTTTATTGTAGGTAATATCTACTACTTGATAAATAGCCACCTGCCTTCTGGCTATAACTTCCCGAACTTCTTTCCACAATGCATCTAACGTCCAACATTGTTTTGAGTCTGTTGAGTTGGAATATAACCCTATGACTTATATGTACTTAAGATGAATATGCGAACATGCTGGCGTCCGTCTATATGTGTAAAAATGTATGATTCCAATTACTTTACGTTGAAGATCTTACTCGGTCTTGAAGCTCTTCTCTATAAGAAGCGTCGTTACACTTCGAGGTATCCTTATGCATATGCAGCCTGAATACTAGGGAAGTCAATAGGCGTTGCTACAAAGAGAGAATATCAGAAACACCCTTCAATAAATTGAACTTAATAAGTCGTAGGTCCTATGGGGTTGATGGAGGTGAGACACATTCTGGCTGATAGCTCCTACTTGTAATTACTCTCTGAGACTACTGCGTCTGGAATTGAATAAATATTTGGAAAAACTACTCCAATTCACCTTTGATTAATTGCTTCAGTCATCTTTTTGATACGCGTAGTATCATCCGATGGATAACAGCAATCATTTTTGTGTCAAAGCATTGAAAAGTTCAAATTGTTGTTTATTTTGATGCAACTCGGCGTGGAATGACTGCAAAAATAAAAAAATTAATTAAATTTTAGATTCGAATGTGGTAGAATATACCCACACCCTCCTCTCACTAACTTTTGCTCTTTCTGTTGCGCTTCTAGAACATCAGCAGTGTAGCAACATTTCCCATACGTTCAGCGCGTGCCTCCATGCGAGCTAACATTTTTCCAATTCCAGACGCTTTGCTTCATAGCTATGAGTAATGATAAAAGAGAAATAGGGTAACATTTAGTTAAGTTGTAAAAAAAATACTTTAAATTAATCAAAACTTTTTAATGCACTCACCGTTGGGAGTCACCGAGCATATTTTTTAATTGAGCGGCGCGTTGCAACACACACTGTGAGGTCTCATCCCAGTGTTCACGTAAACGTGTGACTAAATGATGAATGAATTAATATATTTTATTTTTAATTATTTTTGGTTTTATAATTAAGACCAACAACGATTTTATGTTTAAATCAAAAAATGTTAACAATTAGAGCTTAATAAAATCACAGCTGTTTTAGGTTAACTCTCTTTAGCTTGTGAAGCTGCATTTTAAAAACTGTCAAATGTGTATGTTGTTCGTTATGAAACTCTGAATTATTCATACATTCTCAGTTGGAATATCGAAAGAGTAACGTCTTTGCGAAGTGTATGTCAGCGATGGAGTGACATGAGCGACGGTTCAGAAAAAACGAGACCATTAAGGATTGGGTCGCGCTTAATTTCCAAGGGTTTCCAGGGTGATTATCTTCTTCAGCTTATTGACAACCGCACGTGGCGAATCTTATTAATTAGCAGGCGAGTTTCCAGCGAACCAAAGTTTCTCGCCGAGGGACGAGTTGATTATCGCAAAGGTTCAACGTGGCAATTTGAAATTGTTCCTGTGATGGTAGGCTAGTTACTCAATTTTACGGAGCGCACCGGATCGATATCTAGCAAAGAAACATCAACATCGATAACCTCCCAAATACCTCGAGAACTCATCACTACAAGCTGAAGAAGAATTGAGGTGCCCACAGGGTATGTTCCTTCTTTTTTTATACTGTGACGTGGTCTAAAATGACCTGCTTTGATATCTGAAGGTACCTGACAATCAGTTGCCGCTTATGCTGATAACCTGACATTCCTGTTGGGAGTAAATTTCTAAATATCTGTAAGTGGTTAAGGTGCCTGGGTATCAGGTGGACACGATTAAACTCCCTGGTGTGATCAATTGCGCCGTTGCGAGAGAGAAGAGGCGACTGGCGCGCCTTGTTGGACAGCCATAACCTTTAAAACGGATAAACGCATTAAGTATTAAGTGAGGGTGGTCTGAGTCTTGCGAAATAAGATGTCAACTGAGATAAAACAGAGATATTTCTGTCTACGCGTACGAGATTCAAAGTTCTTGAAGTAAGGATAAATTCCCATTGAAAGAGCTCCACTAGTACTTACTGTGTTTTAAGTACCCTCTAATACTGGCTTGTGGAATACTTTCCTAGAATCGAATGCTGTATGATATGATAGTGAATTTTGGATTTATGTAATTGTATGAACCTTTCGATGGAATGGATTTGCGGGCGGATAGGATACTTCTTTCATGAAGCGATTCACGCCGGCTCAAATAACCGCAGTTCTGTCCGCAATGCCTTGCCCAGTGCTCAATCTATATATATGCCATCGTGAGCTAATGGCGTGAGCTGGACTGCAATAAGTCTTTAGTCGTTCAGAATTCTGTCCTTTTTCGACTTCGTATCTAGAGAGACAACTGTGTGGTCTCGGCGTCAGCCCTGCTAGATTCATCACTCATATTACAAAGTGATGATGCATCGGACTACTGTAAGCTCGTCAAGGATGAGGCAAGGTCTGACAGGAGAGATAGCGGTAGTACTATGTCTACGAGTTCAGCATTACCGAAACATTTGTGGCTTCCGTTAATTAGAGCGTTCGCTCGCTTCAACTGTCGTATGGTGCTAGCTTTGAGCTTGAACACGTGGATTGTTATAAAAAGTACACATATCTTGTATTAGTGGAGCTTCACTTTAACCCTTGAGTTAGCTGGTGGGCCATTGAACACTGAAACGCATCGTAGTCTCTCGTATCTATACCAACAGTTTTCTTCCTCCTGCACAGATCGCTGTGAAACCACATTAGGAGCAGAAAGCAACTTTATGGTAAACCTGTCCAGCATTTCGAGGGAGGTGAAGTCTGTTCAAGAGACCAGACGTGACTATCCGTCGGCAGCAGAATTATCAGCATCATGGACTCCGTAGTATACGAACAGGAACAATTACTCATCGGTAACTGGGTAATCTTTATTTCAGCTACAGCCTGCTATAAATCTAGATATTACTCGTTTCTATTCTGAACTATACATAACTGTCAACGATCGCTTCAAAGGTGGCCCAAAGATGGTGTTACTTCGTCGCCTGGTCCCGCGACACAAGACATCGAGGAAATTGCGTTGCGGGCGAGCTCGCTACGTCAGGGTAGTCAGCAGGCGAGTTTACTGCTTACAAATAACGTTTAGTGTGCCCCTGTGTCACGTGCTCAATGCTAATACGGGAAAAGCCACAGCTACGTCAAGCGACGAAAGCCACGGCTACATAATACTCGGGTTCGAACAATCATGCGCCTATACGTGAGCATGACATGAAGACACTTGGTTGTTTTTAGCAGTCCTCAAAGCGGTTGAGAGAAATCTAATGGTTCGCTTCGCGCATATAACAACGTAGCCTAATGTCACTGACCTATGTGTACCCGTCACGCCGCTGCCTTATACATAACTAGCCAACGACGTAAAGCT
The DNA here is from genome assembly GCA_029619165.1 of Eurosta solidaginis. Classification (NCBI taxonomy): domain Eukaryota; kingdom Metazoa; phylum Arthropoda; class Insecta; order Diptera; family Tephritidae; genus Eurosta; species Eurosta solidaginis. The sequence goes on from JARSSU010003761.1 coordinate 20,552, forward strand.
AACAGATATAGTTTTTTAATTTTGTGTGTAAACTGGTCAACACTATCGCACATGATCATATCTGTGATGCCTCATGCGACCCGTCAGTGCAACCTAATCATAACTATAAAACCACAAACTATACGGCACGGTAAACCTCAAAGACAATTAGGCCGACTCCTTATAATTTTCATCGTGCTAGTTTTTAATCTTGCTTTTCTGGTCTCTGAACCCAGGAAGGCAAACACGTTTACACTTTTCTTTTTGTAAACGCTATACGCTTTTCATGTAGTTTTATCTTTTCGGAGCTCCCCTTTGCGATTTGAGATATTGTCCTTCAAACTGTGCTGCCAGAATTTGTTTGAAGGTCAAACGGAAAAATCCCAATAAGGTACCAAGACTAATGCTATAGAATAACATCGTCCACTTGGCACTTACTAGAAGTTTTCAAGGACCTAGCTAATAGCTGCTTCGAGATCAGGCAATTCTACGCCGCTAGTAGCTGAAGTTTTGACCTCGCTAGCACAAGACACAGCATCACAGATCGTACTTCCTACATCTGCTGCTACTGATGAGGTCTAACTTATAAGCATATGCAGCGATGAGGTAGCGGCTAGTTAGTACAGTCATCGTGAGCCTTAAGTTTTCTCTTTCTTTAGAGACATGGGCACCTTTGTGTGTGTCTAACATCATACGATTCGCACATGATCTTAGAAATTCAGCAGACCCACGCTTCTTTCTACACCTTTCCTGCTTGATGGAACGATAGTATGCCACTCCTGCATCCTTTCGATTTCTCACAAGCGGATTGGGACGTCTACCGCAAACTCATTTGCATGCAAAAGAAAGATTAACATGCTAATCAAACTGGTGTTCAGTTGCCGTGAGCCGAAGATTTTTCGATGAGTATTAGCTCATTTCTGGGTCTGCAATTTTTTCAAATTTAAAAGGCTTGCGTTATAGAAATAAAAACCCAGCGGAAATTTGGTCAATATTAGTACCTTTTTTCCCGGAAGTGTACAGGGAGTAGTTACATGACGGTATCGGAACAACACTTGCAATGTAGGGTTAAATTTATTTAAAAAAAAATTGAATGCGAGATGTTATTTTCTTATGCGTTTTGATGTGTTTGCGTTTTTTTCATGATAAGTAATTTAAAAAAATCTTTGTATAGCATATTGCTGGTCTTCAGGTATCAGTACTTCGTTGAATCTAATTTATTTCAATCAGCCTTTGCTTTCCCAGTTGACCAAGTTTAATAGTTAGCAATCATGCATGGTAAGTATCTGTTAAGAATTTTGGTAGTATTGAAGAAATATGTAAGAAACTGAAATTTGTTTAATATTATTCTTGTTCACCAAAGAAACCAGGATGAGTTATGTCGTCTATGGTTTTGTAGCATCCTTCATTTATGTGATTAGTTTGTTTTGCTTTTTTTATTTTTGCAAACGCTTTAGGAATTAGCTTGCAAAATATTAATTCACAATATTTATGAATTTGTTATGGGGCTTGGGTTTAAAAATTATATTTTTTGAGTTAGGAACCCACTCTTGGTTTTGAATCCTTGATTTTTACCTTTCAAACAACACCGCATATAATCCAAATCGGCAGCGCAATGTGGCGCTAGTGAAATTGTTTTAATTCTATGACGGTGAAAAAAAATATACAATGAATCAGGGGCCGAAACTGTTATTCCGTTTATAATGTAATTCCTTGCAAAACTATTAATTTTGGACTTTTAATATATTTGGATCAAGATAAAAACTATTTTCGGATTTTTATTTTTTGAGTCCGATAGAACCAGTTAAACTCGGACTTTTAAAAATAAAAGTTCAGAAATAAAAGTTAAATCCGGACTTTTATTTTTTAAAGCCAAAATTAAAGTCCCGCTTGATAACAAAGAAACGACTTATCCGAATTAAAAAAAAAGCCGGACTTTCATTTTGGCCTTAAAAAATAAAAGTCCGGATTTAACTTTTATTTCCGGACTTTTATTTTTAAAAGTCCGAGTTTAACTGGTTCTATCGGACTCAAAAAATAAAAATCCGAAAATAGTTTTTATCTTGATCCAAATATATTAAAAGTCCAAAATTAATAGTTTTGCAAGGAATTACATTATAAAAGGAATAACAGTTTCGGCCACTGATTCATTGTATATATTTTTTCACCGTCATAGAATTAAAACAATTTTCACTAGCGCCACATTGCGCTGCCGATTTGGATTATATGCGGTGTTGTTTGAAAGGTAAAAATCAAGGATTCAAAACCAAGAGTGGATTCCTAACACAAAAAATATAATTTTTAAACCCAAGCACCATAACAAATTCAAAATTGTGAATAATATTTTGACAAGCTAATTCCTAAAGCGTTTGCAAAAATAAAAAAAGCAAAACAAACTAATATTGAAGGATGCTACAAGGCCATAGACGACATAACTCATCCTGGTTCCTTTGGTGAACAAGAATAATATTCAAACAAATTTCAGTTTCTTACATATTTCGTCAATACTACCAAACCTCTTAACAGATACTTAACATGCATGATTGCTAACTATTAAACTTGGTCAACTGGGAAAGCAAAGGCTGATTGAAATAAATTAGATCCAATGAAGTACTGATACCTGAAGACCAGAAATATGCTATACAAAGATTTTTTAAATTACTTATCATGAAAAAAACGCAAACACATCAAAACGCATTAGAAAATAACATCTCGCATTAAATTTTTTTTTAATAAATTTAACCCTACATTGCAAGTGTTGTTCCGATACCGTCATGTAACTACTCCCTGTACAGTTGTGAATGGGAAAAAACGGTACTAGTATTGACCAAATTTCCGCTGGGTTTTTATTTCTGTAACGCAAGCCTTTTAAATTTGAAAAAATTGCAGACCCAGAAATGAGCTAATACTTATCGAAAGATCTTTGGCTCACGGCAACTGAACACCAGTTTGATTTAGCATGTTAGTTTTTCTTTTGCATGCAAATGAGTTTGCGGTAGACGTCCCAATCCGTTTGTGAGAAATCGAAAGGAGGCAGGAGTGGATACTATCGATCCATCAAGCAGGAAAGGTGTAGAAAGAAGCGCGGGTCTGCTGAATTTCTAAGATCATGTGCGAATCGTATGATGTTAAACACACGCAAAGGTGCCCATGTCTCTAAAGAAAGAGAAAACTTAAGGCTCACGATGAGCGTACTAACTGGACACTGCCTTATCGCTGCATATGCTTATAAGTTAGTCCTCATCAGTAACAGCAGATGTAGATAGTAAGAGCTGCAGGAAGAAACTGTTGAGTGTATGCTGTGTCTTGTGCTCGCGAGGTCAAAACTTCAGCTACTAGGGGCGGTAGAGTTGTCTGATCTCGAAGCAGCTATTAGCTACGTCCTTGAAAACTTCTAATAACTGCCAAGTGGACGATGTTATTCTACAACATAAATCTTGGTACCTTATGGGGGTTTTTCCGTTTGGTCGTCAATCAAATTATGGTAACACAGTTTGAAAAACAATATCTCAAATCGCAAAGGGGAGCTCCGAAAAGATAAAACTACATGAAAGGCGTATAGCGTTTACAAAAAAGTAAAGAGTTAACGTGTTTGCCTTCCTGGGTTCAGAGCCCAGAAAAAGCAAATTTAAAAACTAGCACGATGAAAATTATAAAGGAAGGTCGGCCTAATTGTCTTTGAAGGTTTACCGTGCCGTATATTTGTATTAGGTTAGATTAGGTTGAACTGACGGGTCCATGAGGGTCTCACATATATATCATGTGTCGATAGTGTTACCTGGTGTTTCTTTACCACAAAATTAAAAAACTATATCTTGTTAGCTTTACGTCGTTGGCTAAGTTATGTATAAAGGGCAGCGGCGAGGGTACACATAGGTCAGTGACATTAGGCTCGTTGTTATAGCGCGAAGCGAAACCATTAGATTTCTCTTCAAACCACTTTGAGGACCTGATAAAAACAACCAAGTTCTTCATGTCATGCTCCACGTTTAGGCGCATATTGTTCGAACCCGGGTATTAGTAGCCGTCTTTCGTCGGCTTGACGGTAGCTGTGGTCTTCCAGTATTAGCATTGGGCACGTGACAAGGGGCACACCTAAACGTTATTTGTAAGGAGAAACCTGCCTGCTCCTACCCTGAGTAGCGAGCTCGCCTGCAACGCAATTTCCCTCGATGTCTTTGTGTCGCGGGACCCAGGCGAAGTAAACACCATTCTTTGGGGCCACCCTTGAAGCGATCGTTGACAGTTTATGTTAGTTCAGAATAGAACGAGTAATATCTAGATTTTATAGCCAGGCTGTAGCTGAAAATAAAGATTTCGTTACCGATATTAATTGTTCCTGTTCTAACTACGGATTCCATGATGGCTGATACTTCTGCCTGCCAGTGACGGATAGTCTAAGTCTCTTGAACAGACTTCACCTCCCTCGAAATGCTGGGAATGTTTACCATAAAGTTGCTTTCTGCTCCTAATGTGGTTTCACAGCGATCTGTGCAAGGAGGAAGAAAACTGTTTGGTATAGATACTAGAGGATCCTACGGTTTCATGTTCATTGGACACCAGCTAACCAAGGGTTAAGTAAAGCTCCACTATACAAGATATGTGTACCTTATCCAACAAGATCAAGCTCAAAGCTGGCCACATACGACAGTTGAAGCGGAGCGAATGCTCTAATTATCGAGAAGCCCAAATGTTTCGGTAATGCTGAACTCGTAGCATAGTACTACCGCCATCTCTCCTGTAGACCTTGCCTCATCCTTGAACGAGCTTACCGTACTCCCTATTCATTCATCACTTTGTAAATATGAGTGATGAATCTAGCAGGGCTGACGCCGACACACAGTTGTCTCTCTAGATACCAAGTCGAAAAAGTCAGAATTCTGAAGGACTAAAGCTTTATTGCAGTCGGGATCCCGCCATTTAGCTCACAATGGCATCATATATAGACTGAGCACTGCGGCAAAGGCCATTGCGGACAGAACCGCGGTTATTTGAGCCGGCGTGAATCGCTTCCATGAAAGAAGTATCCTATCCTGCCCCGCAAATCCAATTCCATCGGAAAGGCTTCATACAATTACATAAATCCAAAATTCACTATCATATCATACAGCAAATTTACGATTCTAGGAAAGTATTCCACAGCCAAGTATTAGAGGGTACTTAAAACAACCAGTAAGTACTAGTGGAGCTCTTTCAATGGGAATTTATCTTACTTCAAGAACTTTGAATCTCGTACGCGTAGACAGAAATATCTCTGTTTTATCTCAGTTGACATCTTATTCGCAAGACTCAGACCACCCTCACTTAATTTACTTAATTGGCGTTTAACCGTTTAAAAGGGTATGGCCGTCCAACAAGGCGCGCCAGTCGCCTCTTCTCTCTGCCAACCGGCGCCAATTGTTCACACCAAGGGAGTTTAAATCGTTGTCCAGCTGATACCCAGGCACCCTTAAAACCACTTACAGAATATTCAGAAATTTACTCGCAATAAGGATTGTCAGGTTATCAGCATAAGCGGCAACTGATTGTCACGTATCCTTCAGATATCAAAGCAGGTCATTTTAGACCACGTCATGGATAAAAAAAGAAGGAACATACCCCTGTGGGGCACCTCCAATTCTTCTTCATCTTGTAGCGATGAGTTCTCCGAAGGTATTTGGGGAGGTTTATCGATGTTGATGTTCCTTTGCCAGATATCGATCCGGTGCGCTCCGTAAAATTGAGGTAACTAGGCCTACCATCACAGGAACAATTTCAAATTGCCACGTTGAACCTTTTGCGATAATCAACTTCGTCCCTCGGCGAGAAACTTTGGTTCGCTAGAAACTCGCCTGCTAATTAAATAAGATTCGCCACGTGCGGTTGTCAATTAAGCTGAAGAAGATAATCACCCTGGAAAACCCTTTGGAAATTAAGCGCGACCCAACTCCTTAATGGTCTCGTTTTTTCTGAACCGTCGCTCATGTCACTCCATCGTGGACATACACTTTCGCAAAGACGTTACATCTTTCGATATTCCACTGATAATTTGTATGAAGAATTCAGCTTTTCATAACGGAACAACACTACACATTTCACATTTTTAAAAATTGCAGCTTTCAAAAGCTAAAGAAGCTTAACCTAAAACAGCTGTTGATTTTTATTAAGCTCTTATTTGTTTAACATTTTTTATTTAAACCATACAAATTGTTTGTTGTCTTAACTTTATAAAACCAAAATTAAAATTTAAAACTAACAACTTTTTTTTCTTTTATATTAATTTTCATCATTTAGTCACACGTTTACGTGAACACTGGGATGAGACCTCACAGTGTGTGTTGCAACGCGCCGCTCAATTAAAAAATATGCTCGGTGACTCCCAACGGTGAGTGCATTAAAAAGTTTTGATTAATTTAAAGTTTTTTTTTACCAACTTAACTAAATGTTACTCTATTTCTCTTTTATCATTAACTTCATAGCTATGAAGCAAAGCGTCTGGAATTGGAAAAATGGTTGGCTCGCATGGAGGCACGCGCTGAACGTATGGGAAATGTTGCTACCACTGCTGATGTTCTAGAAGCTCAACAGAAAGAGCAAAAGGTTAGTGAGAGGAGGGTGTGGGTATATTCTACCACATTTCGAATTCTAAAATTTTAATTAATTTCTTTATTTCTTGGCAGTCATTCCACGCCGAGTTGCATCAAAATAAACAACAATTTGAACTTTTCAATGCTTTGACACAAAAATTGATTGCTGTTTATCCATCGGATGATACTACGCGTATCAAAAAGATGACCGAAGCAATAAATCAAAGGTGAATTGGTGTATTTTTTCTAAATATTTATTTAATTCTAGACGAAAGTAGTCTCAGAGAGTCATTACAAGTAGGAGCTATCAGCCAGAATGTTTCACCTCCATCACACCCCGTAGGACCTACGACTTATTAAGTCCACTTTATTGACGAGTGTTTCTGATATTCTCTCTTTGTAGCAACGCCTTATTTGACTTCCCTTAGTATTCAGGCTGTAATAGCAATAAGGATACCTCCGAAGTGTAACGATGCTGTTTATAGAGAAGAGCTTTAAGACCGAGTAAGATCTTCAACGTAAATTGATTGAAATCATATATTTTTACACCATATAGACGGACGCCAGCATGTTTCGGCATTATCCATCTTTAAGTCATATACGTCATAGGGTTATATTCCCAGCTCAATAGAATCAAGGCAATGTTGGGGGTTAGATGCATTGTGGAAAGAGGTTCGGGAAGTTATTAGCCGAAGGCAGGTGGCATATCTAGCAAAGTAGGTATTTACCTACAATAAAGTTCTCTTGGAAGGTGTTAGCGAGCCTGTGGTTCGACCCAGCTTATTCACTGCAAAATTAAACCGGAAACAGAGGGAAGCAAAATATATGGACTGATAAAGTGGTGTACGTCCAGAAGGAAAGCAACCAACCCTTACGATCCAGATGAAATTTGTATTGTTCTGAAAAAAAAACAAAAAAAAATGGTCTCAAACAAAATGCGTCTTACACTCTTGACTTGCTGGAGAAGGGCAGAAATACGCTTCGAGTGTATAACAAACCAACGCCACAGGGCGAAGCCGCTTATAAACCACTTTTCCACCCCTGCTGTGGACGCTGGTCATCAACTAACTACTCGGGCGTTCGATGAGGGACTCGTCAGACTTACGCTTACGCAGATGAAAAAATTCCACAAAATATCTAGGAATCAGTAAGTTTTTGTTGTTGTGGTTGTTGTAGTGATGAGGACACTCCCTGAAAGTTTCGGGGGGTGTTATCGTCCTTTGCCGGATGCAGATCTGGTACGTTCCGGTAACAAGCACCATTAAGGTAGTAGCCCGACCATCTCGGGAACTATTTGGTATTACCACATGAAACCTTCTAGTGCATACCGCCCTCCCACCCCCTAGATCCATGAGGAAATGGGGTCGCCAGAGCCTCGGCTGCTAAAGAAACAGAATTCGCCACGGGTATATGAGATTGACAATTGGGTTTGAGAAGTTGAAAATTGCACTCGCAACCCCTTGAAATGGTTGCGCTACACCACCCCTTGAATCAATTTGGTATTTTAGTCGCTTCTTATGACAGGAGTACCTGCCGCGGGTATATTCTAAGCCCCCTAACCCGCTGGGGGGGTGTTCTCGTGGAAGCTGAACGTGGAGGAGTGAAGAAGGCCTTGACGGCATTTTACGGGGTTGTCACCCCGGCTGGCTATCAATGCTTAGCATTACGGAAGCCCTGATAACACCCCGACGGCTGCACTGTATGCCATTCTGCACATTCCACCTGTAGAAATGGTGGCAAGAACAAAGCGTTAACAGCTGCAACGAGGCTCAGTACCTCGGGGCAGCTTTAGAGCAGACCGTACGGCCATAATATTATAGCGTCATCAAAAACAGGACGAACAGACTACCTCATTCCGTATCTGCGCTTCGATTAGAATTGGATGGTCTGCGCAAGGGAGCCCAAATGGCAGAAGAGGCGATACACATGTACACCGATTTGTCCAAAGTAGCGAAAGGAGTAGCATCCGCGGTATACTGTGCTGTTCAGGAAGTAAACAGATCCTACAAGCTACCAGATAACTGTAGCGTTTTCCGCGGAAGTTTTATCCGTAACCAAGTGAGTAGAAATACTGGTAGACAACAGCTTAAATTACATCCGTGTTAACTTTAACCAATTATTAAGGCAATAATCTGTTGTTGTTGTTGTTATTGCAGCGATAAGGACCCTCCCCGAAGGCCTTGAGGACTGTTATCGATGTTGATGTAACAAGCACCATTAACGTACTAGCTCTACCATCCCGGGAGCGATTTACTATGACCACATGAAACCTTCTAGGCTATTCCGGCCTCCTACCCCCTAGATCCACGAAGAACTTGGGGTCGCCAGAGCCTCGGCTGTTAAAGTAACACCGTAGTTGAGGTTGAAAATTGGGTTGGAGAAGCTATATTTTGCGCTGACAACACCTTGAAAGAGTTGCGCTACACAACCTCTTGAATCAATTTGGTATTTTAGTCACCTCTTAAGACAGGCATACCTGCCGCGGGTATATCCTAAGCCCCCTAACCCGCGGGGAGAGGTAATAATCTCGCATATCACAGCATCTAAAAGTGTGTTAGAGTGTAAGCAATCCCTGAAATGGATCAGGGCAGGAAGGGCGCGTCCCTCGGAGCTTGCTTCGTAGACGTGCCAGTTAGATTGGGCGAGATTAAGAGAAGGTGAGAGATGCACATGATCGGCCATGCGGGAAAAGACGTGGCCCAAAGCGTGGGGCTGCAATTTTCGAAGATCATGTATAGGTCTCACAACCTTAGACTAAGAAAGTTACTCCTATCATTAAAAAGGGAGGACTGTAGACTTGTGACGGGTATTCTGATTGGACACTGCCTACTGGAGTCATATGCCTATAGATTCGGCTTGGTCTGTGATGGCGGATGTAGGAAGTGCGGGTTGTGAAAGGAAATGATCGAGCACGTATTGTGCTAATGCCCTGTGTTTGCCAGGCTAAGGCTACAGCCATAAGGAGTGATACACCTATCAGATCTAAAAGTAGCAAGTGGCATAGGTCCTAGAAAGCTTATATGTAGTATTTTCCAAGAGGACGGAGTTTTTATATAACATAGGTCCCTAGTTTTCATAGGTGTTTTCATTTTGGTCGTCAAACAAACTTCTGGTAACACTACGGACTCATTCAGTCTATGTAAGGTCTACACGGACCGGCCAGTTCAAGCTTACCTAACCAACCTTCGAAGAAATTTTGAATCTCGGTCTAGTGCTTGCATGGCGGAATAATTAACGAGCTTTGGTGTTGCAATTATTTCTCATTTCTAGGGCGTTTATTATTAAAATTAGCTAAATTATTATATTTAGTAGTGTTTATGTAATCCTAAACATATATTACCATGTTTAACATTTATATTTTCAGATATTCAAATTTAAATAACGGTGTCATCAATCGTGGCAAACAACTACACGCAGCCGTACACAGTCTTCAGTCGTTCGATCGTGCTATGGATCAAGTAGGTTTTCACTTAATTACATTTATAAGCTAACTTATAATCAATATTTGCTTGTCCGCAGTTTCCTCGCTTTTCTCTCCGAATCGGAATCACTTTGTGAGAGCGCTGAAGCTGAGATTGATCGCAATCCATTAATGTTTAAGGTAAGTCGAAACGTTTCCCATTAACTTCAAAATTTCTGTTTCGGAGATATGTATTTATTTTAAGTAAATATGTAAGTGTGCTGCCTGCTAAAATGTATCTAATTATGTTATATGAAAAGGCCATATCAGGGGCGAGTAAAATAAAAATTGGGAGAGGAGTTTATTCCGCCTGTACTAATTCTAGTTCATGAATACTTAATATGGTTGCCAACAGTTCATTATCGATATTTCTCGTTATAAAGAAACGACGGCTCTATACCATAGATTAATTTTTCTTCGAGTTATTGCTCCCAAAATGCGGAAACTAGGAGGTTCCATGCCTAATTTTTTATTTTGTAATTCTTTTCGCATTGATTCAATGTTACTTTAGGAGTTAACAAACACTGATATTCATAAACTTCATTTTAGCATAAGTATATATATTATATTATATTGGAACGATTTTCCGTCATCTCATGTCGTCAAATTTGGTTTGGAGACAAACCGGTTTCGGCGTTGCACCATAATCACTGTCATTTTTCAGAACTGATGATGGCGCAACGCCGGAACCGGCTTATTTCTGAACCCAATTTGACAAGGGATGACGGAAAATTGTTCCAATATACATACATCAATTATTCACCATATCGGAAAATCAACGAAACAAACGAATCACTGATAATAATGTTATTTTGGTCTATCTTACAAAATCACCCTCATCAAGTTTGTCTCCATCATCTACCTCTTTCTTTTCTTTGTAGATTTTATCTTGCTCTTTCACTGTTTCTCTGCGTTTGGTTCGCCCTTTCCTGGCGCTCTGCTTTATATTCACCCTTTGGTTTCCTCTCAATTTTAGACACTTATTATCTACCATTCTTTCTGTCTTTTCCTCTTCTTCATTACTTTATTTGACCCTTACTTTACCTCTTACCTTCGGTGCCTTCTCCTTTTATTCTTCCTTTCTGTGCTTTTTATCTTCCTCTTGCTTTCTTTCTCTTTCTGGCTTCTTAGTCATGCTACCTCCCTCTGTTATTTTCTTCTTCCATTCCTCACTTTCCGTTTATCTGACTCTGTTCGTTCCGGGTTTTTCCACTTCTTTACCTTTTTCAATATTCTTGCTCTTCCTAATCTTTTTGATTTCCCTGTTTGTCACTGCAACTTCGTTTTCCGCAAATCTCTCTTCTCGCTTGCCTCTTAATTACATTCTCGCATCCTTTTTTCTGCCCTCGTATTTTCTTTTGCTCCCTATTCTTCTTGCTCCGAACCATTCTTTGCTCCTTAGTTATACCTTTCCTCAACCGTTCTCCACGCCGATCACACTTACCTTTCCCTCTGTCAATCCTCTTCGTCGAAATATTATCGAAAATACAGCAAAGTACACTTTTTCCCGAAAGGTATCACCTCTTTGCTAGAATTGCGATAGATCTATTTTCTAGAGTACTCATGCCCAATTCCTCTTCCCTTTTCAATGTAGTGCAAGCCACCAGAGGTGTCCTCCTTGTAGCCCACAAGAAATAAATTAAGCCTGGTGAGAGGCGCTTTCAACCAATTTTCCAAAGTCCACTTACTTACTTAATTGGCGCTTACCTTCTAAAGGGTTATGGCCGTCCAACAAGGCGCGCCAGTCGCTCCTTCGCTCCGCCAACCGGCGCCAATTGGTCACACAAAGGGAGTTTAAATCGTTTTCCACCTGGTCATTCCAACGCAGTGGGGGCCGCCCTCTACCTCTGCTTCCATAGGCGGGTTCCGATAGAAACACTTTCTTGGCCGGAGCATCATCTTTCATTCCCATAACATGGCCTAGCCAGCGCAGCCGCTGCGTTTTTATTCGCTGGACTATGTTGATGTCTGCATATAGATCGTACAGCTCATCATTAAATCTTCTTCGGTACTCGCCATCGCCAACGCGTAGAGGTCCATAAATCTTTCGAAGAACTTTTCTCTCGAACACTTCCAAAGCCGCTCATCTGCTGTTGTCATGGTCCATGCTTTTGCCCCATATAGCAGGACAGGTAAGATAAGTGACTTGTAGAGTATGATTTTCGTTCGCCGAGAGAGGACTTTACTTTTCAATTGCCTACTAGTCCAAAGTAGCATTTATGGTAAGATTGATTCTTCGCTGGATGTCAGTGCTGATTTTGTTGCTAGTGTTGATGCTGGTTCCCAAATAAACGAAGTATTTTACTACTTCGAAATTATGGCTGCCAACAGTAGCGTAGTTGCCAAGGCGCATATGCGCTGACTCTTTGCTCGATGACAGCAGGTACTTCGTTTTGTCCTCATTCACCATCAAACCCAAAGTCCACTACTTTATCATAAAAAATGTAAATAATACCTGCGGTGATTTCCTTCCGAGCTTCTTTCATTGTGCCGTGCTCCTTTTAGTATTTCTATAAGGGGGAGGAAGGAACCTACATGTTGATGCACGCTTCTGAATTTTCACGTGAAAATCTGTCATGCGAAATGCAATCGGAGTGTGTGTCAACCACTGCCGGGGACGACCACGCTAAGAAAATTATTCCTAATTGAAAAAGGTGTTTCTTATTTTATGGTTCTCTTAATGTTGCCGGACGTGAAACTAGGACGCGTCGGTTCCTCAAGCGGAGTACGCTACTGTTACACAACGGCGGCATGTCAGATTATACCAAGTCGACTGTATTTTTTATGTCGATTTCCGAAGATCAAAAGCGCTAATTCCTGACCTACAGAACGGTTTCAGTCTAGTTGAGCTATAGTATGAAACGGTAAGTACCTTATAGTAGCACAAAAGTATGATATAGTACAATATGACAGAGTACAGTAAAATACCATACAGAACCGCAGTACATTATAGTTAAATACATTATAGTTCAGTACGGTACAGTGCACTACAAAAATGTCATTGTACATTATAGCACAGTGCATTATAGCTCAGTGTCACCGTGGTGTGATAGTAGCGTGCTCCGCCTACCACACGTATGACCTGGGTTCACACCCCGGGCAAAGCAACGTTAAAATTTTAGAAATAAGATTTTTCAATTAGAAGAAAACTTTTCTAAGCGGAGTCGCCCTCGGAAATGTTGGCAACCGCTCCGGGTGTATTTCTACCATGAAAAGCTCTCAGTGAAAGCTCATCTGCCTTGCAGATGCCGTTCGGAGTCGGCATAAAACATATAGGTCCCGTCCGGCCAATTTGTAGGAAAATCATGAGGAGCACGACGCAAACTGGAGGAAAGCTCGCTTTAGATCTCTTCCGAGATTATCGCGCCTTACATTTATTATTTATTTATTTATTTACATTATAGCTCAAAACTGTACAGTATATTATAGCATAGTACATTAAAAAAGAGTACATTATGTGTACGGTATAGCGCATTTTAGTAGAGAACAGTGCAGAACAGTGCATTTGTAACAGTACAATGCAAAACAGTATATTGTACCATAGTACAGTACAGTGAAGCACATTATAGTGAAGTACAGTGCAGTATAGTAGAGTTATACACAACAGTACAGTATTTTACAATAAAGTATAGTTTACTCCTTCTTATTAGATACTGTACAGAACAGTAACGTATGGTACAGTGCATCCTATTGCAGTACAGTATAGTGCCTTACAGTACATTACAGTACCATACGACACAGTACATTATGGTATACAGTGGAATAGCACAGTACATCAGTACAATACATTTGCGTTCATACGGCCAGTGCACATTATAGTACAGTACATTATTTCAAAACAATACAGTACAAATTAGCATAGTACAGTAAAGTAGAGCACATTATGGTACAGCATAGTACAGTGCAATTTAGTAGAGAACAGTGCAGACAGTACATTCTATTATATGTACAATAGAAAACAGTACTTGTATCATAGTAAAGTACAGTACATTATGGTAGAGTACAGTGAAGCACATTATAGAAGTACAGTGCAGTAACGTACATCACTCAAGTACATTATAGTATAGTCCAGAACAGTAAGAGCTTTGCTCAGAAGAGTATAAAAATATAGTTAATCATTAGTGCGCTGAACCGTGTTACGTACACAGTAAGCGTGATTTATGTTTACTGTTAATTGATGCTTGTTATTAGCACTTGAACGAATAAGCAAATAACATAGACAAGCACATGATTTGTTATTTAGTTTTATAAAGTTTACTTTCATAAAGAAAAGAGTTCACTGCACCTACCGTCACTCACATTGCACTAATTTTTAAATTTTTGTCAAGCATGCATATATGTGATAGCGCATAATGACATTAAACAAATTTGAATCAAATGCACTTGAAAATGCATTAAACTTAGCGAGAGTGATTTGAATAGTTGCCAAACAAAAGGTAAATGCGTGGGCACCTGTTTTTTATTAGACACTGAAAACAACAAACTGTGTATGTTTATGTGTGTGTGTGCGCGTTACAAGCACTTCACTTAGTCCGTGCTTACCCTGTAGGGGAATTAATGCTGCACTCAGAACTCATACCTACTATCGTTGATACGTTGACAACACGGTCAACGTTGTAGAGTGCTTGCATTGTGTTTAAAAAGAAACGGTGTGTTTGAGCTAATGCTAAATGAAATAATTATTACTAAATTTTAAAGAAAGAACTTCTTTAGAATATAGTAAATGCTAATGAAAACTTGACTTATAATCAATGCTCAACATGTTAACTGTGGGGAAAACTCTGTTGAACGTGTGCGCTTCTACTCCTTTCAGAACCAATAATCGTTCACACTCATCTCTTTTTCATGCTTTCAACTTTGATTATGGCGATACCTCAGGCTGTGGAAATTGTGCTAAAAACTGCATAAAATTCGCCAGTTTTGGCCTTGTTCGGTTATAGGCACTATTTCGTAGTTCTCATTAGTGAAAAATTATGAGTTCAGATCTAGTTTCGAAATTGTATTCCTGTACGAATTTTTGTTTGAAACATATTATAATTAATAAATAAATGCTAAATACGAACTATAGAAGCAGTCCAGCTACTATCGAATAGTTTTTATTTGGAGCTTTGGGATCTAGTCTTGAACCAACACAATTTGACAATTTATCTCTAGTTCTTAGTTCAGCAGATCATAAAACGAAAGTTGTTGTTATCAGCTGAAATTTTGATGTATATGAGATTTTTCCGACAGGGTGTTTTTACTAAAACTACATATACTATTTGGCATGTGGCGTTCGAGTACAACAATTATCGATACAATTACGACTTTTATTCTTTTGAGTGGTGCTGTAACGGCAGTTTCTCAATGAAATGCATTCTCTCGTACACATCTGACTTTCATTATTTCTTTTGCGGCATTCATTAAAACGCTTGAATGTAAACACATTTTTATTCAGTTCTCCTCTTGTCTATCTGCACTTGTTTGAGATTTTCACTTTGCTTTAAATACGACGAAGTAGATTAAATACAGTACAGTTCGGAAGATTAATTTACTATGGATCCATTCAAATTTGCAAGTTAACGGAGGAGGAGTAACTAATTTGCTTTCAAACAACCTCAATGCCAGAGAGATAATAATTAGGTTCTTAGTTTAAGTAGAACTCTATAAAAGAGAATCTAACTACTATATAAAAACAGTTTTAACTTTATTCAAATTGTAGAAAGCTATAGACAAATCAGTCCGATACTGCATCATGAATATAGAGAAAGCCCTAGAGCACCAGAAATATGCGCTAAGGTCTTTCTGGGCATTGTCGGAGCTTTCAACAATGTTTCGAAACACGCAAACATGGACAGTCTCAACTAGGTTCAAGTACAGCTATTAAGCTGCAGATTGATCACGTCGCAATGGATGGGGTATTATCACCAACGCTGTAGATGCTGGTCATCAATCAATGACTTGCCTATTAGAAAAAGGCCAGTCAAATCACGCGTATGCAGCTGGCGTTTAGTCATCATAAGCGGCAGATGTTACCAACAATCACCTCTATGATGCATTGGGCAATTCAGTATGTACATCCTGAGTATCTGGAGTTTGTTTAAACGCCAACACAAACAAAAACGATCTAGTACTATTTGCGAAATTGATAATAAAATATAAGGTCCATAACTGAAACAAACGTCTAAGCTAAAGGGTACCTACAACAAAAAAGGACAGCACGAAATATCTAGGAATTATATCACATAGTAAGCTGTCGCCGAAAACTGCATGTGGAAGATAGAGTGCAGACGAAAGAATCCGTGGTATTGTTTGTTTGCAAGAAGATGCTAAGATGCATGTAGATCCTATCGCCCAAACTATCTTAGTAGTTATATATGGACAATGTCATGTCAAGCTCTTAATTTGCTATAAGGTACTTTTTGATGCACACCCACACCTTGAGATCATTGTTGCCACAGTAAGCCGGATGATTGGTTCAAGGGTACGAAGTGGCAGAAAATACTATACACGTGTATGCCGATAGTTCAAACTAAGGCAGTGGTCGCGTCTGCAGTTTATTACGCCGATCCTGCGCTCGCAAGCTCCAGATACTTTGGCGGCAGTGTTAGTCTTAGAAAACTTCGAATATTTGCCAAGAGGACGGAGTTGTTCTATAACAAAAGTCGCGGTACCTAATTTCGGTTTTTCCGTTCGGTCGTCAAACAAATTCTGGTAACACTATGTGCACATCCAGTCTAAGTGAGAGGTCTTTATTGATCGGCCAGTTCAACCTACCTTAACTTTCTATTTCTTATTTTCACTGTTGGTCTTAGCTAACATAAACAGTTTTACTCCCTAAATACAATAAAACAAGTAAGGACGGGACTGTCTTCGGCTGTGCCGAAAACTTCATACCTTTCATGAATGGGGCTGAACAATAATCTTATCCGTTCGTAATCTCCAAATAATCGGATGTATAAGATAAGAAATATATAGTGAACAGATGTACATACCTAAACGATTTTTAAGATAAATATAAAATAAAAAATGGCAAAAAACCCCCTTATCTGAACGATCGGTTGTATGGGATATATATATATATAGCTCCGATCGAAATGATTTTTACAGGAAATCTTCTATGATATATTAAAATATATATCACCGAGTTTCACGTTTATACTTTCTAAATTGCGGCAGGAATGACCAAAATCGTCTATCTGAACGATCGGTTGTATGGGAGATATATGTTATAGTGGTCCGATCCTACCGTATCCGACAAATGTCTAATATAATACAAAATACATCCTTGTGCCAAATTTCATTGAGATATCTCAAAATTTGAGGGACTAGTTTGCGTTCAAACAGACAGACGGACGGACAGACGGACATGGCTATATCAACTCAGTTCGTCGCCCTGATCAATTCGGTATACTTAATGGTGAGTCTATCTTCTATATTTCTCAACGTTACAAACATCGGACCAAAGTTAATATACCATTTCATGTTCATGAAAGGTATAGAAATATTGATGAATTCTTAAGCTACTGTATTTAATGGTGTGACTGGCATGTTTGTATGTATGTATGTGCATGTTATCTGGCACAAATTTATTTATGTGACCTCATAATTGAACTAAATAATTGGAAACATACAATCCATTATTACTCCGCTGATTAGATGTTGCTGGCTTCAAATGAAAGCATTCATTCCATTTCTGGTTGGGTTTATGTAATTTTTATTTCTAGTGCTTCATTGGTATCTGCATATAAAATCTGTTTTTGTTTCGAAGTGATAATCAATTGATTGTTGCAACACTTTTGTTGCTCCCTTGATGCTTTTCAATAGGCACACAATTAATGTGGGACAGCTGTTATCGTCGAAATTTTAAGTATATGAAGATGATCATATGCACAACTATTTTTATTTCCGATTTTGTGTCTTATTCCTTATATTAGATCGGTTGAATATTGTCCGCATTCTCAATACAAATCTGCAATCGATTTTAAGTATGAGATACAAACGTCAACTGCACAGATAGGCTAAGATACCGAGACAATGCAAGAAAAGGGAAAAAATCCGTTAGGTGCCGCGCGGATCGAAATATATAGATAAGATTTGAAAGTTTGAATTTGAAATCGGGGTTTTAAGCAACTTCTCGGTGAGCTTGAGGTTTGAAATTTCAGACATAATTCAGAGGCCGATGACGTGTAAAAGTCTTATATGTTATTTAATTGCTGTTTTTATGTGCAGGTCCCTTTTCGCTTTATTGGAATCCAAATCTATAAATAAAATTTTCGTGGTGAAGATGGGGATTCGTGCCATTAGCGAGCTTTGGGCATTATTGTCGTAGTGCTTTTGTTTAGTTATATTTTTTAAATTAATTTGTTAAAAATAAACGATTGTGAGCACACAAAGAAATCTATTTGTACTATGGCACTATTGCCAGATGGCAGCGCACAAGCGCATGTAAGATTTATTAATACATGACTGATTGATAGAACAGCCGAGTTCTGTTGATATTTGATATGATACTTTACGAATATTAGCAACACTAAGGGGTACTATCATCTCTAGGCGATGCTAAGCAGTGACTTGTATGCACGTCATATATCAATCATTATGTCTAAACATATGTACGTACACGCAGGGGAGAAGAGACGCAGAAACACATGCAGATATCTTATCTGAGATGCTCCCAAAAGTATGCAATTATTATTGTGGAAGTGTCGCTCACAAATACACACGCATATGAGAAGCTATACACGTGCACTGTAGTTATAATTTATAGCAGTAACTAAGTAATTCTGGAAGCGCCTCGAAGATGCAACGGGGAAATCGCACAGTATAAAGCAGCAACAGTAGAGGCGCGACAATCAGTTGGATTTAAGACGCTATCTGGCGAGCATAGTAGTGTTATTTGTGAAGAAACTTTAATAAGGCCATTTTGCATTATTGATAGTGGAGTTATTATTCAACAGTTTAGTGATTCGAACGTTAGCTGAAGGGCAATAAGAGGATTTGTACTAAATTCGCTACAATACTTTTATATTTGTTGCGCAAGAGGTCCGGGTAGTATTACAAAGAGTTTCGCTCGGGGCCGCACGGATGAAATATTTAGAAAAATCGTACGAACGGAGGGAATATTACCATCGATTATTATACTGTATTGAGCTTGCACAGTGCACAAAATACATGAGTGTGCGGTGGATAACGCTGTGGTATATCTAGGGTCTGCGCTTTTCGCCAAAGATCAGGCCTACGTAGCATTAAGCCGTGTAAAACTATGAATGGTCTTCGTATAGAAGAGCTAGATTGTGCCAAACTAAAGGGAAAAATACCGTACGACGTAGTTCTTAAGTTCTTTAACGATAAAACTGAAAACCTCAACAAAAACCAGGCAGGGCAGGAGCACAAAATGTCGATCGTTTCGTCCTCCAAACCCACACTTCCTATATCTGCTATCAATGACCAAGGCTAATTTAAAGCATGCGACGACAAAAGGCAGTGGTCAGTCAGAATACAGTCATGAGTCTACAGTTCCCTCTTCTGAATGATAAGAGTGACTTTGTTAGTCTAAGGTTGTATGACCTACACAATATATTCGACATTTTGAATACCCGCACTGAGTCCACGCATTTCCGCTTGGTCGATGATAAGCACTTCTCTTCTCTTAATCACATCCAATCTATTGGGAAGCTCACGTAGCAATTGTTGCTTGGCTGTCAATGTAAAGGTGACGCGGCTGCAGTTTAAGCTATTTCTTCCAGTGTTTCTACTGCTTTGGTTATGGCGGCTTTTCCGCCTGAAGTAAGCTATAGTGATCTGGCAGCTTGTAGGATCTGTTTATTTCCGGGTCAACACGGTATACTGCAGATCCCACTCCTTCCATACTTTGGAACCATCGGTCTACACTTCTATCTCCCGTGCGCAATGTGGGCACCCTTGCTCCAATCATACACCTCTACTGTGGCTTCAAGAACTCCTTCGAGGCACATATACGGTATCAGGGAGTTTACTCGTGCTGTAATTGATGACGATATACTACTGTGGCCTCATTGTCTGCGCTTAAGCTGCATCGAGGCAGTGAGCTTCGTTGCCGTTGTTAACGCTATGTTCTTTGCCACCAGGTCTATAGGTAAAATGTGCAGAATGGCATACAGTGCAGTTCACGGGGCAATTTTCAGGGACTCTCCTAATACCAAGCTTCGATAGCCTTCATAGGCCCTCATATATTTGAGTTAGGTCTTTTTTGTGTGGCTGTCGACTAAGTAAATACTTCATAGTATAGAATACACTTTAAAATAGTTGTAAATACCAATGAGAGAGAGAACGCAATACACCCCACGTTTACTGCGCCATTCTTTTACACGCATAAATACCGTCGAGGCTGCTTCACTCTCTTCACTCAGTTTTGAAGGAATCATAGCTATTTTTGCATTTTTTCCTGCAGGGTCACACCCTCCTAGCATAAGCCTGGTCCAATTTGAGACTTTTACTTCTTAGTAAACAATACTATATATGTCGTCTCCGCGTTAGCAGTCAACCTGACATAAGATACCCAGCTTTGTATATCCCGAAGCAGCAGATCCATCAAAGAGCTAATTGTTGGAAAGTACTTTCCACTCTTTACAACGGCAACGTCATATGCGTATGCCGTAAAATTTACAGAGGTGACAACCTCGTTCTGCGGTGTGACCCTATCCAGTGATTTCGTGGTCGCATACAACCCCCTTCAAATTTATTAATACCATCCCGATCGACGTTTAGAGACATTGTTGAAAGCCCAGGCAATGTATGAGAAGACTTAAAGGCATACTCCTTATATTTTAGGACTTTCGCTATTTTGTAACCACCCTATTCAGTGCAGTGCTTACCGGCTTGCCTTTGCTGTAAGTATGTATTGATGTATTTCTGAAGGAAACATTTTTATTAAGCAAAACTCTACAAAGAAAACCTCTACAAAACTTGAGCTTCTTGAAGCTTTCATAATGGTTATTTCATTGGTGGTACTGTATATTTTGTCCTTACCAGTTATACCAGATAGCTTACAGCAGAAAAAAATTCATCACCATCTATGTTAAAAGCTTAACTGCGCGCCTAGCGGTATTTTCAACCCCATATACACAGCTGTTAGCAAAGCTCTCTATAGCAGCTGTTTAACAGCTGTTTTAATTTACGTATTGTAACGCATTCTACATGCATTTATTACTTTTGCTTGCTACAACAATTCGCGTGCACCTACATATAACAAGAAAAGAAAAACCAAAACACGAACGCTTGATAAAGCGCAGCATCCAAAACAAAGGAATTGTATGAAAGCTGGCAATACCGAGACACAACCACCAACGCTGCACACATCGTTTGTATGTGTGCGGCAGTATTAGTGAGAGAAAACTCTACACAAGAGCGTGGAAAATTAACGTATATATGTACATACGTTAGGAGTCATAGTCGGACAACCAAACATCAGCCGGCTTGACTACTCTACCCTACTCCAAATATTCTATCCAAACAAATCACCTGTTTCGTTTGTGGATGGGTTTTTCATTATTTTTGGCGCGCATATTTTAGTCAACGCATACCAATTTGTTGGTTTTGTTGTGTGCGGCATTAAATCAGCTGCTTGTGTTTGTTAGCAGCTCTGCCGGTTGTTGGGTGTCAGTGATAACACGAGCTTTCTTATCGCTCTAACAGTAAACATATTCTGCTCTGTTTTTTTTGGGTCTTCGTTCAAGTCTCCAAAGAAAGTGCCGAGCATTGTGTATCGGCACGCGCTATCTATTCATGTTTGTGTGTATGAAACTTTGATGCTGTAGACAAGTGCTTCGTATGTGTGTCAGTATGTAAGTGAAGGAGGAAGTTGCGTATTTTAATGTGCTTAACGGTAAATGTAGGTTTGTGTATGTTTTATGTGATGCTTTCACACAGCTGCCAATTCAACTCGGAAATCAGTTCGTGTTTTGAATTTCTCCGTATCGCATGGCTGAAGCGGAAGATTGTCTGAAGTGAAAGCGCGCGTGTGAAAATGAAAAAAAAAGTAATAAAAAATGAGGTAGTAGTTTAATAAATTATGAAACACGGCATCTTAAAAAAAATTAAAAATCTTCTAAAAAATTCAGAAAAAAGGCTTAGTTGCTTAAAATGTGCATAAAAATATATGTAAAACGAATAAGTGGGTTAGACAAAGATTTCTTATTTGTGAATAATTTAGTAGTGTATGTCGGAAGTATAAATTGTTGTAAGTGTAAAATTGAAGATATTCACATTAAATAGTCATTCATATGTAAATGACCAATACATATTGGTTATGATAAACACAAATAAAAGTTAAGCGTGGTGCTGATCAAGTTCAAACAAAAAGTCGTGAATCCATTATATAATTTCATAAAAAAATATATATATATCAAAATGGAGTATCAAAAATAAACGAATTAAAAATATAAAATAAACTAAAAATACTGCATCTTTTTTTAATCTAAATACAATTTTTTTTCATAAAGTGTAATGGTATGAAACCCTTTGTGCTCATATTGAAAAAGCCATTGACATATAGGTGTGAAATTTTTACGAATTCATATCAAATTCTAAAAAACAAGCTTGTGCGGTGAGTATAAGCTGGACAAATCACGCATCGCATACAAAATAATCAGCTGCTGTCATCTGTTAAGTCTGGTCTTAGGGCCAAGCATAGTTGCGCAACAGCAATGCTTAAGATTCTTGACGATATTCGTGTTCATTTTGATGAAAACTTTGTAACGCTATTTTTTTTTACTAATTTTACTAAGGGCATTTGACTCCGTTGACCGTCAGTTGCTTTGCGCTAAGCTAAAAGGCTGACTTTGGGTTTAGTGATGATTCATTGGCATTATTCAACAGCTATTTAACTAGCCGACACCAAAGCGTAATGATCGGGTCCAAAACTTCATGCCTTAGCGAAATAATCTACGATGTGCCACAGGGATCAATCCTTGGCCCACTATTATTTAGTTTATTTATCAATGAAATTTTACGGTCTGCGAATTCGTCAGTATGCATACTTATGCGAATGATGTTCAACTTTATCTGTCTAGCCACATTGATGACGTTGATGATTTGTGTTCGAAACTTAATGCTGACATTCATTTATTTCCCTTTGTGCTAATAATAACGAGCTGTGTCTCAACCTTAATAAAAAGTTTTATGCCTATCTCAAAGAGAAAGTTGATTTAGACGAGAATTCCACCTCCCTACAAGGTACCGCCAAATAACGCTAGTGAAAAAATTACAAATCTGCTTTGTAATCAGCTCAAGCTGACATGTGTTCATCTTTAGCCATAGGTAACGTATGGACTGCAACAGTTGATCATATATCTCGATGGAAGTCTCACCTTTTGCATGTCAAATTTTGACTACCTTAAAGCCAGGAGCTGCATTTCCTTTATCTGCTAATCTAACTAAAACGCCACTATGCCTTTATAATAAGCTTACTTTCACAAGATCCGCTCGTACAAATGATCTAACCATACCTACATTTAAATCTGTTTCGTCGACTAGAAACGCGACCTGAAGGTTTTCACTTCATTTCGTGTATAGTTTTTATATTTGGTAGGATGTTCCTACTCCAACCGACGGTGAGCTAGCAGAGGGGTTCTACCTCACCTACATCTTATGAGACAGGGCAAGAGAATAGGAGTAGCTCTTAAGGATATTTTGATTGAAATAAACATTATAACGTTTTTCCAAACTCCTCTGTTTATTTTCTTGTGACAGGAATAGGTTCTCGTTTATCCTAGGAACCGGATGGCCTGGGCATACCTCAGCAAAAATAAATCCGTCACATATGGACATATGGCTCTAATGGCATATGGTTCTTAGGATGGATCGGAGAACCTGTTCCTGTTACAAGAAATAAGCGGAGAGTTCTGAAAAAATCTATAATCATTATTGCAATTAAATATCAATTATGATTATCAGTGGTAGAAGCCTACTGACTCATCTATGTCTATTGGATGCCAGGTTTTTGGGTATTCAGCAGAAAACAGCTTTTTCAGCATTTCATTTCTCTACTTTATGGAAAGTATTCTTACTCAGACGATGTTCTGGCGACATAACAAGCAATACTGTGGCAGTTCTGGGCGCGGTGTTTTGTTATGCGTGCAGTTTCTACTGTATATTTCTTCTAGCTTGATGACCATATGCCTAAGGGCGTTCTTGTTACTCACACAAGTGCTGCCGCAAGAGACTTGAGAATTTTGTTACGGCTCTGAACGTTAGGTATGTATATTTGCGGCTGCATGCTCGCCAAAAGTAAATCCTAATCGAACTTAATACCCAGTGTTTTTGGACGTAGAGAGTTGGTAGCATATTTCAATCAACGCTGATGTCAATGTGTCGATACTTGTTTTTTTACATTGTAAATAAGGTTGCCGAGGTTTCAGTGTGAGCTCGCTTCATAGCATAATTTTATAGTTCATTGAGAATGAGCATATCTCTTATTAACTACGCGACATTAGGACGGACTTTGTGACAGCTGTATCGATTTACCTCCTCTACACAACGCTTCCTCCCGCGAGTAAGATTCTAGCTCGTACTTCTTGCTATGAACGATCTATGACAAAACAGACCCGACCAAAACCCTGTTTTTGTTCAAACATATCAATTGCCTTCTGTTGGATGATTTGTATATCTTGTTGCCTCATTGGTGACGGTGTAATTGTCGCAATGAACTTACGTCAATTGACATTATCGCATAAATTAATTCCAATCCAAAAGAGAATCAATGTCGAATCATGCCTTCATTTTTAGTTCCAAATCTTTTAATTCGAAAATCATATCTAAATATCGTATCATAACATTGAACAAAATATTTGGATTTAAAAATCACACAAATTTATTCAGGTTTTTGGCCGTGCAGTTTTTAAAAATTTAGAGACTAATGCGAATAAATCTTAATATCGTATTAATAATTAGGCAATTACAAGATCTCCTATTCGCTTTATCTGCTGTGCTTTATTTGAGTTTTTTCTTTCTCATGGAAGCAACAGAAGTCGCAGAAAGGCATCGATCTAGTGCCGTTCGATATCTATACGTGTCGTTTTATCCGCCGTCTAAAGCTTCTTCCTCCTCATGCTGGTAGCAAAATCTTGTACTGCCTCCACGAACTATTACCCCTTACGATCCATGTGAAGCGCTCACTCTTAGGTGAGTTGGATCGCCCTATGCTTCTAAGCGATAGACAATTATTTTGCTCACGGTTCTGTGGGAGAGTTCTCTTACTCTTTTTATCCGTACCTTTCTCCAATCTCATCAGTGATTGGATCACCGGCACATTCGATTACGGAGCTCGATGAATTTCTCCTAATAGTGCTCTCCGAGTTCGACGCATCGCTTTTAGCTCTTTTATCTTCTCTAGTTGTGGATATTCTCCCTCTCTCCTCCTTTTCTAACACAAGATATCAAAAAAGGTTGGATTGAAATACAGTCGGTTATATTTTTGGCTGCCAAATCATCCAATAGACACAGTTCTTGGGTCACCGAATTACGCCATAGACACATATTGGAGAGCTATAGCTTCGACTAAGCCATTACGCCATAGCCTTGAGTAAGCTACTAAGTCGTAATAAAAGAAGAAGAAATTATGTTTCTACAAGTTGCAAAATGATGAAATTTTCCATATATTTTGTATAATGTCTACAAATGTAGACTACTGGTTACGAGGTAGTTTTTGTTCTAACACTGGAGTTTTCCTTTGTTTCTCATTAACTTTGGGTCGCTGATTTCAAATATGCCCTCGAGTTTCTTCCAGCAGTGCGAGCTTTTGAAATACGGGTTTCATAAAGAATACACTTCTCAGCTGACATATAAAAGTAGGTGTAGTAACTGCTATAATCCATAATTATGAGGCACTATATTAAAATATGCGTAAACAACTCAAAACAGTTTTTATTTTGTTTGTGGCGCGTATATGTTCAAGGAATTTCATTTGAATCCGTCAGACGCAGTGAAACGAGCTTATATAGACTTATTCGATTCTCCATATCAAGCTGTTGCGTTGACTCATTACGCTTATGGGAAACAAACTCCTGTGATATGGCCTGAACCGTTGAACCATCACAGCCACTGCTATTTCTGTGTGGTAAACATAACCGGAATAAACCGCAGAAACCGTTCTAAGTGACTTATCCCAACCTACTGACACCACTTGTACCCAGACACCGTACACTGAAAGAAAAATACTGGTAAAATCACCCGAAATACGGGTCAATTCAACCGAAATGTCTGTGCACAAATCGTTGATCGTAATTGACCGTTTTAGTAGTCAAATGAACAAAAAAGTTGTTGCAACGCTTTGTATGAAAGTACCTATGTTGCTATATTAATAAATAAATGTAAGGCGCGATAACCTCCGAAGAGATTTTATGCCGATCTTCTCTTCCAATTTGCGTCGTGCTCCTTTTTAATTTGTCTTTACAAATTGGCGGGACGCGACCTATAGTTTTAGTGCCGACTCCGAACGGCATATGAGTTTTCATGAGAGCATTTCATGGCGGAAGTACACTCGGAGTACTTGCCGAACGCTGCCGAGGGCGACTCCGCTTAGAAAAGTTTGTCTTCTATTGAAAAAGCTTCTTTCTAAAATTTTGATGTGCTTTTCCCGGGGTGTGAACCCAGGGTCTTCGGTGTGGTAGGCGGAGCACGCTACCATCACACCACGGCGCCCGCTATATAAATACGTAAATATGTGAATACATAATTACGCATGCTTGCTACATTTACATACATATGAATATAGAAATGAAATAGTAGTCACAAAATTGATTCTCAATTCTTTCAGTTACAGCCCAGCTCCATTTCTCGCATGTAGTTGCCACACTTGATTGTTTCGAACAAAACTTGTAGTATAAATGTTTGACGTAATATTTTAAAAAGAGAACTTGTAAGTTACAGAGAAGTAAAGAATCAAATCGCAGGAAGGTAATTCAACACTGGAGTACCTTACATGTAATTCGGCCAGTTTAATTTTCGTAACACTTTACGTGGAAACGATACAACACAACTCAAACTTTTATTTTGTCGGAAACCTCAACATTAAAAAGGATGTTTTTTTTATTATCTTATTAGATTCGCCTTAGTGAAAATTCATAAAAACTTGACAAAATGTTACTAACTTTGGAAAATCCTGTTCGTCAAGCAAAACTTTTACAACAAGAAGGCGCAATTTTGCATTTCGCTTGGACGAGAAGTTGCAAAATTGTACCCGGTAAATAGGTGTCCGGTATCTCGTAATTTTTTTGCACATTAAATGCAAGAAAGGGTTTTTTCGTTTTGTATTGATAACTGAAAAACTAGCTTTTGTGTGTTTTCCCATTTTGTGCATTTTTCGATTGATGGTTTTTTTTATTTCGGTGTTTTTTTAACAAGTGGCACCACCGTCATAAGTACAAAGTAAAGAGCGCAGTGAGCGTAAAATTCTCTTTGAAATTTGCTCATGTATGACAGTTGGTCGCCGTTGAAATGACCTGTAACATCAGTTGTGTAACAGAAAAATCAGTTAGAACGATTAGGAATCTGTAAATTTTACAGAATTTTGTTAACTTAAGAGCGCCAAATTCTCCTCTGTTGAAATGACTAAACTAATTTGTTCACTTGACAAAGAACTCGGTCGAATTAACATAATTCGATCAATTTCACCGAATCCCCGTTAAGTTAAGAATAACAGAACCGATTTGTTGATTTTACTAGCACCATTTCTTTCAGTGTATAGTACAGATGTCCTCAGTCAATGAAATAATTGTTCTCGCTCTTTTCACACTTATTGTTATTCCCTTTCGTTTAGGTGTCGCTGTGAGTCCGAGCAACATCGGAGAAGACTACTGTTTATTTTCGTTAAGTGTTGACAAATTTGCGTGCATACGTCTTGCCTCGTTGCTCGTTAATCAACTATTAAACCAGCACCACGAAGATGGTAATACTTTTATCAACAAAATAACAATTGAAATTTTGCTGATCACTGGTATTGTATTACCTGCTCTCAATATCAAATTAGATCTTATGAAACAATATGTAAAGGCTTTAGAGAAAAGCGGTGAATGTTTTAAATACATTTCTAAATCATTACCAAAACTGAGTTTCGAAAAGATGAAAGCTGGAATTTTCAATGCCACACAGATAAGAAAACTAATTGTACTTAAATTTCACTAGCCGCATGAAAGCGTCTGAAAAATTTTTATGGAATGAGTTTTTTTGGGTTTAAAAGCTTTTTAGGAACAGCAAGTTACATACTTCTCTGAGCATATAGGCCAACTGATGCTACACTTTCAACATCTGGGTGTAAACATGAGTATCAAGTCGCATGAACTGATGTGTCCATAATGCTACCAGAACTAGTTTGACGACCAAATGGAAGAACCGCAATCAGGTGCCAGGACTTACTTTGTGGAATAACTCCGTCCTCTTGGCAAGTACTAGAAGTTTTATTATTTCTGCCTCGAGATCTGGAACTGTCGCTGGAGCCTTGAACTGGCGAGCGCAGGACACGAACACAGACTGTGCTCAACCTTTTATACTACAGTTTACACTTCCTACATCTGCTGTTAGTGGCGAGGAATCAGTTATAAGCACGTGATTCCAGAAGGCAGTGTCCAGTTGTATGTCCATCGTAAGCTTTAAGTCGCCTCTCTTCAGATATATGAGCCGCTTTGTGAGTCTATATAGTAGCCTTTGTATATGATCTTAGAAATTTTGTAGCCCCGCTATTTTGGTTCTCGCAAATGGATTGGGGACGTCTATCATCGATGCAACGAGTGTTGCACACTCCTTTGCCAACTCATCGTTGTTTTGGTTACGTTCTATCCGTTTTATGATCGTGAACTCAGTTTAGATGTATTTTTCGGCCTGAGTGAAGTTTTCCAATACTTCTTTGCAATCTAGGGCACTCTTCTGACTATCAATATATATATTGACGTGACTGCAGCTTAATTACTATTTCTCCAAAACGTCCTTCTGCTTTTTCACGGTTATAATTTCTGCCTGAAAGATGCTGCAGTAATTTGACAGTCTGGAGAATATACTTATTTCAGGATCAAACACAGTAAAAAGACGACCCGACCTATTTCGTTAATTTGGAGCAATCAGTATATACATGACTAGTATGTTCTGTAATTTCTTCACCCTAGCACCAACCCTACGGCTCAGGTGTGACTCGAGATCTCTTTCGAAGCTCAGGCACAGGACCGTATATTCCCTTGCCGATATTAGATAGCGCTATACTGCTATGACCATGCGGCCTGCACTCAAGCTGCCATGAGGCCTTAGTCAGTGCAGTGACAGTGGCTAACGTGATTTTTTTGGCCTTAGTTATTGCAGGCGAGATGGTTTAGAATGGCAAGCAATGCTGCTGTCGGGGTAGTTTTTAGGGCTGGCGTTATGATAATGATTGCTAATCTTCATATTAAAATAAGCTGTCAAATGAGTCACAATTTGTGTCACATAAGACGCTTGTAGTACGATATATGAAGTTGTACTCATATCGGACGACCATCGCAAGAGGGAATTGGCATTCGATGTTTGCATAAACACTTCGATCTTTGCACTCTTTTTTGATACCTTTATTACTCCGAATGTTTTGCAGGAAGAAGTTTTCATGACGAAAGAGTGTAGTGAGTATAGTAGAATACATGTTTTGGCACTTCATTTATAATTTTATGGTTCGAAATTTGTTAGCCTGTGCTGTTAAAGCCCAATACATATGTACATAGGTCGTGGAATTCCTAGTATTTTTTGTTCTTTTCGCGGTAAATCTTAATTGTATAAGAATGGTATAAGAAGTACAAATGAAAGCGTATGATTTAATCTGCCTTTAACATAAAAAAAATTTAAAAGTCTTCACGTGTTTGCTACTAAAAATAGTTGAATGAATTTTTTGTTTACATCAAATGTTAGCGAGCCAACTACTCACATGAAATTCAATTAACAACCACACAAATCTGCATAATATATCATACACACCTCTGTGAGGCTTGTTTAATTTCCGCTTTTTGCAAATTTCGTTTCCGTTTGTGCTGATTTCCGTTTGCGTATGAATTTTTTGCAAATTTTTTATCAGTGAAGCTTAACTCAACTACGATGAAATATGCTTTTTTAATACATTACCATTGACCATAATTTGTTTTGTGTTATGCCTAGAGATGGGAAAGGGATAAATACCCAAATGGTAAATACCCGGTAAATTAGTGGGTAAATACCAAAATATTTTCCCAAAAGAAAGGTAGAAAAAAAATTATTTTGGAAAATATGGGAAAAAACGAAAATTCAATACGAAATATTGGTGGGTATTTATCATTGCGCTATCAGTCGAACTAGTTTAAATCTCAATCCAGTGGGTTTTTAATAAATTTTTACCTAATAATGCATGCCAATGTAGAAATTTTAGTTAACCCAGTAAAAATTTTAAGTTAAAAAAGAGTGAGCAAAAAATATCTAAATCGGAGCGTTTACAAGCTCATTTGGGAGGCCGGAATTAATACATTTCACTTCTTGTAGTGGTGTCCTTTATGAGCCTATTAACATATATCATTTTAGCCTAAATAAGAGTCCTATATGAATCTTAAAAGACTTTTGAACAGGGCATATATAACCTCTACTGAAACTCTTTCCGGCGTCATTTTAACGCTATTGAACTCCGATATATGACACCTATTTGGCATATACATTAGGCATCGTGAGCGCTTTTGGGGGAAAACCCTATGTACCGACCCACAGCAGGACAAAGCGCGATAACTTGGCGGTCACATTAAAAATGTGGTAAAGCGTCCACGCGAGCAGAAAAACGTCGACGCTAATACAAAAAGACAAGCAAGGTTAACAAAAATGTGCAATTGTAATTAATTTTTTATTAAATGAAAAATTGTCGTAACAAAATATGAAATTTGTTTCAAACTCACAAATTAAAAATTATTGATAAATGATGACTTTTCTGATCCCTAAATTTCCCACTTATGTTTTCGGATTCAGAAATTATGAGCGCCACGAGCGTGTTTGGGGGGTAACTTTCTTTGCCTAAATATGTGTACCCTATGCAGATTCAGTAACTGTGAGTTTTAATATGTACATTTTTATACTCAGCGTGCTTTGCACACAGAGTATATTAACTTTGATTGGATAACGGTTGGTTGTACAGGTATAAATGAATCGAGATAGATATAGAATTTCATATATCAAAATCATCAGTATCGAAAAAAAAATTTGATTGAGCCATGTCCGTCCGTCCGTCCGTCCGTCTGCCCGTTAACACGATAACTTGAGTAAATATTGAGGTGTCTTCACCAAATTTGGTACGCGAGCTTATCTGGACCCAGAATAGGTTGGTATTGAAATGAGCGCAATCGCATGATAACCACGCCCCACTTTTTATATGTATATATCACATTCTAAATAATACACCTAGAATATTGAAAGTTGACGTGTGGACTGATATTGAGACTCTGATAAAAATTTGAATTTTTTTTAAATGGGCGTGGCACCGCCCACTTGTGATAAATCAATTTTACAAATATTATTAATCATAAATCAAAATCGTTAAACCTATGGTAAAATTCGGCAGAGAGGTTGCCTTACAATAGGGAAAGCTTTGAAGAAAAATTAACGAAATCGGTTAAGGACCACGCCCACTTTTATATAGGATTTTTAAAAGGTCATGGACGAATAAAATAAGCTATATCTTTGCAAAAAAGAGCTTTGTATCAATAGAATTTTACTTTCGAATTGAATTATAACATTAAATATTTCTAGTAAAATGGACGGGATCGGCTAAAGACCACGACAACTTAGATATAAAACAAGTTTAAAAGGGTCGTAGGCTAGAATAATAAGCTATAACTTAGCAAAAAATTGTTTTGAATCAATGATATTTCACTTATCAAGTTTTATTGTAAGAGCAAATGGGGAGACATTTTCTTTTAAACGGGCTGTGCCACGTGTTATGTAGAAAAGTAATTTATCTCAAAGAAATGTACAATTGAAGCTCACGCTGAGTATCTAATGTTCGGTTACACCGAACTTAGACTCTATTTTTTGCTAGGTTATAAGTTCTTATTCTAGTCTGCAACCCTTTTAAACCTGTTTTATTTTTTGTTACGATATGTAAATTTTTCTTCGAGTTATGACTCCCGAAACATAGAAAATCGCTAGTCATAAACGGAGCGTCCCACCCACATTTTTTTAAATTTGAAGTTTTTCCTATTTATTGTTATAAATCCACTTGGGAAATGAAATACCATTGATATAAGATCTTTTTTGCGAAGATATAGCATATTTTATTCGTCCACAACCCTTTTTAAAAATCGTTTGTATAAAAGTGGGCGTGGTCCTTAACGATTTCACAAATTTTTCTTTAAAGCATTCTCTATAGTAAAGGCAACCTCTCTGCCGAATTTTGTTACGACAGGTTTAACCATTTTTGATTTATGATTAATGATATTTGTAAAATTGATTTTATCACAAGTGGGCGGTGCCACTTAAAAAACCCATTTAAAAACTTTTTTCAAATATCAATCCACACGTCAAATTTCAACATTCTAGGCGTATTATTTACTAAATAATCAGGTTTTTGTGTTTTCCAAAATGTTATATATATGTATATAAAAAGTGGGCGTGCTTATCATCCGATTTCGCTCTATTTCAATACTAATCTATTCTGGGTCCAGATAAGCTCGTGTGTCAAATTTGGTGAAGATATCTCAGTATTTACTCAAGTTATCGTGTTAAGGGCAGACGGACGGACGGACGGATGGACGGAAATGGCTCAATCAAATTTTTTTTCGATACTTATGGTTTTTATATATGGAATTCTATGCCTATCTCGATTTATTTATACCTGTACAACCAGCCGTTATCCAATCAAAGTTAATATACTCTGTGTGCAAAGCACGCTGAGTATAAAAAAGGAATATTCCGTGTATTTTCCTGTTATTTACCCATAAAATGGTAAATACCCGGTAAAATCCCATCACTAGTTATGCCAACCACACCGTTAGGCATATTCAATTCATAACGTAGCACAATTTTAGGCGCATCTATATATAGGTGTGTGCGCGTGCGTTTGTGTGCGTGCATAAACTCATAAGCATTTGCCTGTGTAAAGATTACGCCGTATTTACCAAAATTTAACACAATGTGTATATGTAAATATGTGTGTATTTAAATGTGCTAAAGTACATATTTATAATGTGAAATTTGCTGACGTATTAGCGCGTGCTTGTTTGTGTGACCGAATGTGGTATGTTTACACATACTGCCTACCAGCTCACACATAAATTTCAATTAATTTATGCCATTCGTTGCAACAATTAAATGCAAAACTGTGTGGTAGAGCACATGCAAAGGATATGGATCATACAAAATTGGCAAATATTTACATATTTATGTGTATTTATGCTTTGTTATACCAATTTATATGATTAAATTGCATATTGGCGTATGCTTTTAGCCATTTGTAATTATAAATATGAAGCGATGAATTGGCACTTTGTTATTAGAAGCAAAATATTTTCACATCTACCTAATTAGAAGAAAAGCAGGCATAATTTCAACAAAGCTAAGCTTACATAGCTAAGCTTAAAAGGCATTTCTGTGAATGGTGGCTTCTTAAAACAATTGCTCTTGGCTGTTAATAATGGCTTAAGTGAAATTAAAAACACACCCACTTAATCGATAGCGTAAATCTTCGAAGTATTGCTATAGTATAATGGCGAAGAGGAAGAGAGACTCCTATTTAGACGTAAGCCAGAACGGCGTGAGTGCGAGGTGCTGACAGATAGAACTAATGTCCGAAAATTCTGCCAAAAAATCCGGCGGATGTTGGATAGTTTCAATACTGGGGGAAATTCATGCAGACATGATAATGGCGACACAGCAACTAACGCACAGAGTGTGCTTAAGTGTGGCGGGGACACTTCTACGCATTCCTAGCCGGCGAAGAAGAAGACGAAACCGATACTCTAATCACCAATGATAGAACACGCGTTTCGGCACCCGACCATGACGAAGTGAGAATGCAATATCTCAGCTAAAAAATCACAAGGTGCCAGATAATGACGAGCTACTCGCCGATCTGTTCTATCACGAAAGCAAAGAGTTGACAAAGGCCATGCATCAACTCCTATGCAAAATATGGTCATATAAGCACGTGCTTCTATTCGAGAATTTAAGTGTGCTCTGCCCAATGCACAAGAAAGGCGATCACGCAAACCACGCCAAATAGTCAGCCATAATCCTTGGACCTTATTAGTGTCGCCTCAGACCTTGTAAACCTACTAATGACCAGATCTTAACGATCCGCCAGATCCTGGAGAGGACTCACGATAAGAAAATCTCACCTTCTTCTTGTCCGCTTCAAAACAGCCTTTGACAGTGCGAAACGTAGCTGCTTGCATGCTGCTTTGCCGGAATTTAAGTTCCCTGCAAGATTAATAAGGCTCTGGCAAATGAGGTTAAGTAACACCACTAGCTCCGTAAGGATTGAAAATGACGTGGCTCCCTTTGAGCGATTTTTTGAACAGTACGCCGTTGTGGTGCAATCTTGTACAGGAGCGTACATTTACTGACATTTGCTGATGATATTGATTTCTTTGCCCTTAACAAACGCGCCGGGAGTTCTGCCTTCTCTAGGTAAGATAAAAAGGCAAAAAAGTGGGTTTTACAATAGATGAGGTAAGACGAAGTATTTGCTTGCACCCACGAAAAAATCGGCGCAATTGAGCTTTGGTAGCTACGTCTCTATTGACGGATATAAATAAATTGAGAATGTGAAAGATTTCGTCTATTTGGGAGCCAATATTAAGAGCAAAAAAAGCCAGTTATGAAATGGAGTTAAATGGAGCATAACTCGTGCCAACACGTGTTACTTTGGACCAAGTAGGCAATTGAAAAGTAAAGTCCTATATCGACAAACAAAAATCGCGCGTTACAAGTCGCTCATCATACCAGTCGTGATGTATGGCTGGGAATAATGGACGATGTCGATATAAGATTAGACGGGCCTTGTAGGGCTCAAGAGAAAAGTTCTCAGGAAGATGTATAGTCCTTTCGAAGAAGGTATAATGACGAGTTGTCTGAGCTTTACGCAGCTATAAAGATACTGCAGCGAATGAAAGTATTTAAACCGAAAAAGCAATTTGGAGGTAGATGAAAGTTGGCACCTCCACTGAGTTGGTAAGGGCAAGTGAAAACCAGCATGCCTCATGCAGAGGACCTCAGATTTGATATCGGGAGCAAATGAATGTATGTACAAACTCTTCGTATTTTTTTTTAAGTATAGCGTGAGATTCAGCAAATATGAGTAAATGTGTAATTTATTTTGCTGATATTCAAAGTGATTATAAAAACCAAGCGATAATACTGAAATTGGAATAATTTGTTGGTTGCAATAATTTTGCGTACTTTCTTGTTGGTAAATAAAATAAAATAAAACAAAAAAATGAAATGCGATAAGAGGCAAATTTTAAGATTTAATAAAATAAAATTTAAAAAAAATATATTTAAAAAAATAAAATAAAATGAAGTAAAATAAAGGAAAGGGAAGAATAGAAAAGAAGAGCAAAAGAAATTACACTGTGCTACACTGATTTTACATTTTAATAGCGACCTAGTGTCCGGTGTTATGAGTAGATCAAGATGCCGTGTTTCAAAATTTTCTAGCACCCCAAAATTTTCAAGTTATTGTTAAAAAACTGTTTTTCTTGTACCTCGCTCATTCAAAAATTCATTACTCCGTCATTTTTCCATGAATTTTTGATTGCTTAACAGTTTTGGAAATCCGAAAGATAGGGCTTCAAAAATATATATATATTTGTCTACACTTATTATAGGAAATTTTTGAGATTTTTTAAAAGTTATCTAAAATTTTCTCGTTTTTTTTAATTTTTCAAAGTTTGACGGCTTTTTAATGTATCATTTCAGTAATAAAACTTTTATTTTTTAAGAAATTGAGAGAATATTCTATGTCGAGTAAAAAAAGTGCTGGTTGATCAAGTTTGGGTAAGAATTGTTTAAATAAGAAGACATTTTGTGAACAAGAAAATTCTGCTCTCATTGTACAATCGATATCGCGTCAGGTCAGGATTAATTGTATGATTTCGGTAAATCGCTGCCATCGTATTGAGCATTCTTATCGTTTCTTTTATTCCACCAATTATTTTTTGTTATAACAAAATTCCAATTATTGATTTTAATTATTTAAACAATTTCGATATTTTTTATTTATCTATATCATCTCTCCAGTAATTTAATTTCGCTCCTACGTTGAAGAGAAAAAATAAAGAAATAAATAGTTGCAAATATATTTACATAAAATTTTGTATTATTTTATGCACTTAATACAAAAAAATCTTCGAATTTCGATAGTTGTTAAAAATATTTGCTAGATCTTCTACGTTTATAAGCCACATCGTCAGTATCGCGTTTTAGAGACCAGCAATAATTTGTCAGCATTCTGATCTGACTTTTTCCGACAAAGCGTTTTTCGATCTCTAATAGTTCCTGATGGAACCGGGAAGAAATCCAAATGTGAATGCAGAAAATGGACTTTGATTGACATTCTGCACCCCATCTGCCCATAAGCCTCTAGAAACTCATTCACTATTTCTACGTAGTTGGCGCTTATGTTATTCCCCAAAAAGTAAATAATTAAATAGTAAGTAATTTTAATAAAAGTAAATAATTTTGTTTATCTTTGTTTCATAATTAAATCACAAAAAAAAAGAAGGTTAAACGAAGCATAGAGAATGCTCAAAACAACGGCGACGATATACTGAAATCATGCATTCAATCCTGAGACGGCGCAATATGGTTCTACAATGAGAGCAGAATTTGTTTGTTCACAATAAGTGTTGTCATTTCAACAATTCTTAACCGAATTTGATCAACCAGTATTTTTTTTACTCGAGATAGAATATTCTCTCAATCTCTTTAAGAAAAAAATAATTCATTAAAGAAATGATACATTAAAAAGCCGTCAAACTTTGAAAAATTAAAAAAAAACGAGAAAATTTTAGATAACTTTTAAAAATCTCAAAAATTTGCTATAAAAAGTGTAGACAAATATATATATTTTTGAAGCCTTATCTTTCGGCTTTCCAAAACTATTAAGCAATCAAAAGTTAATGGAAAAATGACGGAGTAACGAATTTTTGAAAGCGCGAGGTACAAGAAAAACAGTGTTTCAACAATAACTTGAAATTTCGGGGCGTAAGAAAATTTTGAAACGCGGTATCTTGGTCTACTAATTAAGACCTACGACGAACACTAGGCCGCGACATAAGTGCTTGAGATATTTTTTTATGTAGCACTGTTTATTGAAAAAGCAGTCAAAGGAAAGGAAAAAGGGAAAGAAAATTTTTCGTACCATTTATGTAATAAAATAAAATAAATAAATAAAATAAAAAAAATTAAAGTAAAAGTAAAGTAAAATAAAACATAAAATAAATAAAAAAATTAAGTAAAATAATAAAATAAAATATAAAATAATAATAAAATAAAATAATTAAAATTAAAATAATTAAAATAAAATAATAAATAAAATAAAAGAAAATACAATATAAAAAAATTTAAAACTAAAAAATTTAATTAAAAAAAAATCAAAAAATTACAATATAAAAAATTTTAATCAAATAAAGTATGACAAAAAATGAAAGGGAATGGAAAAGTATAGAAAGGAAATAGAAGGAGAAGAAAGGAAACTGAAAAATTGAAAGAAAACCAAAGGAAAAAAAAATGTAGAAAATGAAATCATTGGGCGAACTCTAATTTGTGTTATTTAAATATCGGCCTTAAGTCTTCAAGAACAATCTGTTTTTATATTTTATGGTCAAATAAAGTATGCGGTTACAAAAACTTATTCCGTTCTACATATTCTTTGATTCTT
The DNA here is from genome assembly GCA_029619165.1 of Eurosta solidaginis. NCBI lineage: Eukaryota > Metazoa > Arthropoda > Insecta > Diptera > Tephritidae > Eurosta > Eurosta solidaginis. The sequence continues at coordinate 58,416 of JARSSU010003761.1, forward strand.
TGTTCCTTTTTATTATTTTATTTTAAGGTCATTTTTTGAACTTTAACATCAATTTCCTCCTATTGTAAAATCTTCAGATATTTTATTTGCGTCATTTATAGCTTCTTTACTCCATATAAGCATTTAAGGCATTCATACAATTGATTTTCAATTGATTTCTCTCAAATGTTACAAAATGTTTGCCTAATCAAATATTCGAAATCAATTTACTTTATTGAATCAATGCGCAAGCACAAAACTACAGCTACATATAATTTTAAGGATGGTGGTGTGGTACGGTGAAGGTGCGGTGTTGTTGTAAAAGCAAAAGTGTAGCCCAACAATCAACGGTAGCTAATAAGAATTCTAGTTGGCAGCAATACGACCAGCCGCCAGCCACTTTACTCACTTAAAGCCAGAACATAGCCAAAGGCGATTAAAATATAATAATTAAGATTATCAGGCAATCGAAATGCTTCCGTGACTTTTTGAATATTTTTTTAAGTGGAAAAATGTGGTTTCTATTGACTGTGTATGTTGCATGCAATGGAGAAACCTAAATAATAATTGTAGCAGGGGCCATTTTTTGTGGAATTTTTCAATAATTTAATTACTAAGCGTTTAACGTAAATACCATTTATTTTTTAATTTGTTCGTTATTAATTGAAGTCTGATAATGTGTAGGTTTGTTTTTAGTTTGGATAGCTTACACCACATTTGGATACTAGCTTGAATTTCATGATTCATCAAAATTAATTGGCGCTTAACCGCCCAAGAAATTTTAGCCGTTTCGTAACAGGTCACGCCAACTATTACTGTTTGTATAATGTATAATGTATAATGTATTTATTTATTACGGCTTTCCTAAGCCTAACTTAAATCTATTTTACATGTTTATAATTGTCTTCTGGACTATGCAATCTAGAATAGTTACATCTATGTCCTACCTTGGAGTACTATGGATGGGAGACTTCCAGATCATGCGAACAAAGCGTTGCGATTATGTAGTATGTAGGCATTTTACGCATGTTAGTAAAGCGCGAAGGCAACATCTGCACGGCGATGCACTGAGTTAATCGAGTGATGCGTTTCAGTATGTGCTTCGGCAACCTTTTTTGTATGCGCACAAGAGCTTGGAAGTCTTGGCGCTACACAGCAGTATAGTTTCGCTGCACTTCTATCGATGCTATGGAAGTCCGCCTGTCCAGCACTAAATTGGTAGTGTTCTGCAATAATTGTACAATTTTTGTTTAAATTTATTGGAATGACATGATTTAATATCAATCGGTAGTTCATTATATGATTTAAGACCTTTATAATACAGATTACATTTGTCTGATTCAGTTTTATAAGCCGGCAGATTAAAATCATTTTTATTACGAGTATTTACAGAGTGCACATCTTTTACATATTTTATATTAGTCCTCAAATACGCAGGCAAAGTTCCTTCTATTATGTTTTTAATAAATTTTATGGTATAATAAAAAAGTTGCTGTCTAATGCTAAGCCAATTAAGAGAGCATAGCATGTCTCTGATAGGTGTGTCATACCGTTTTTTGGAGAATGAATCTCATAGCGCGGTTCTGTTGCTTTTGTAGCTTGTATATCTGACTATCTCGCAAGATGAAAAATATAGTTGGGCAATAAATAAAATTAGGTTCGATTATAGATCTGTAGACGATGATTTTATACCTTCTATTTAAATATTTGCAGGTTCGTTGTGTAAAATATAACTTTTTCGCTATTTTTCCTACCGTATAATCCACGTGCTCGTTGAAATTCAGCTTATCATCTATTTTTGTTTCCAAGTATTTTATAATGCTGACTTTTTCAATTAGTTCGTTATTTATATTTAAGTTTTTGTAGCTCATTGTTTTGAAAATTGCGTCTAGATATAACCATAAATTTCGTTTTATTGACATTCACTTTTAGTCTGTTTACGCATAACCAACCATATACGCTGTTAAGATCTTCTTGTAGCTTAGCATATATTTCAGTAATATTGTTCCCACTTATCATCAGCAATGTATCATCAGCAAACACTTTTATTTCACAGTGCTTAATGGAGCTAGTTATATCATTAATATATATATTGAACATTATGGGTGCCAGCACAGACCCTTGAGGTAGACCAACAGGTACCTCCCTTTTATCCGATACGGACGTTCCAATCACTGTTCTTTGGTATCTGTTAATTAGGAAGTCTTGAAACCATTTTAGTTCTATACCAGAAACGCCAATGCAAGAAAGCTTTTTCAGCATTAATTTTTGGTCGATCGTCTCGAATGCACGCTTTAAATCCAAAAACACAGCTAATATGTGTTTTTTCCTGCTTAAGTCTTCTTTCCAGTTAGCTAAAACCAAATTCAAAGCACTTTCACATGAATGTTTTTTTCGAAAACCAGATTGTTGAGGTATAATAATTACATTATCTTCTAAATATTTTACCAGCTGATTTTTTACCACTGTTTCCAAAATTTTTTCATCACATTGTAACGTGTTAATAGGTCTTATCTCCTCAGCTTTGATGGTATTTTCACTTTTTCTAATGGCACAACTATAGAAGATTTCCATAAACTAGGAACGAGATCGTGGAAGCCTTAAGATTTCTATTCGATGCGCTGTCTTCATATCTGGGTAAATCTCATCATTATAACTCCTTCGACACCCTCCCTCGGCATCACGGACATACCCTAATCCGTATCGAGAACTTCTTTCGCGAACTCTCCATGATGCTTCTTCTCCAAGAAAGATATTTTCTCGACACTGTCCATGTTTCCGAGCAATATATCAGAACAGCTATGATGAGCGACTTGTAGAGTGTGATTTTTTTCGTCTAGAGAGGATTTTACCTTTCTATCTCAGTCCAAAGTAGCGCTTTTTGGCAAGAGTTATTCTCCGTTTGATTTTTAAGCTGAAATAGTCTTCGCTGTAAATGCTGGGTCACAAATAGACGAAATCGTCAACAGAGACGTGGTTGCCCAAGCGCGAATGCGCCGATTCTTTCTTGGATGACAGCAAGTACTTTGTTTTGTCCTCCTTTATGGCAACACCTACTTTTTTACCTCTTTATATAATGTAGAGAATGCAGAACTGCCGGCGCATTTGTTAAGAATAATAATTACAATATCATCAGTGTTGTGTCACCTGTTATCTAAAATTCTATCAAACAGGCTTGCGTCTCTCCTTTCGCACCGTAAGTAACCTCACTCTTCCAGGTTCGATCTAATAAACAAAACTTATACTCTCTCTTTTCCTCCCTCCCCTCCCCTCCCCTGCCCTCGCTCTGTTTTCCCAGTTTCTCCCCCATTGTTGTTCGTGTTGACCGAAACGACGATATACGTTTCTTTCATTACAACTCCCCCCCTGACATGGCTACCTGGCGACAAGGAGACGCCTGTGGCCAAGAATTTTTCACGCCCATTACACTCCAGGTGACACATCATCACACTGATGATCTACAACTGTAATTACTTATTCCTTACACATAATGCCGCCCGGGCAGTCCTCAGCATCTCTCTACCCATAGACCTATCAAACCGACGGTCTCAATAAAAGTAGTCCCGTGTTGTCACTCAAAGCCCCCGTAGGGACACTAAATCCTGATCCTCCCCAGTAACTGCCTGCTGCATCCAATGAAAGAATCGGCGCATTCACCGCTTGCGCTGACAAATCCAAGTCTCCTACGTTGACGTATATCGTCTATTCTGTGAACCAGCATTTACAGCGACATCTACCTATTTCAGCCTATTAAAACTACCTTCAAACGGAGTAATAACTCTATGCCAAAAACGCCGCCTAACTTTGGACTCGTAGACCTAGACAAGATTGTCACAAAGCCTCTTTCAAGACCGGAAAAACTCCATGGTCACACTCATAACAAGTCGCTGATCATAAGTCTGCTTCCTGAATAGATTGCTCGGAAACCATGAAACATGGGTCGAGAAAATATCTTCCTCTGGAGAAACGGCACGCGACCAAGAACGTGATCGGAGACGGACGGAGGCGTGGGAGCGTCAAGGGAATGAACCCGGCAAGGACGAGAGGGTGAGCAGAAAAGCCGAGGACGAGTAGGGACGACGGATTGCAGACCCAAGATAGGAAGAACAGCGCAGCGACAAGAGAAAGCTTAAGGAGTCCACGATCTCGTTCTAGTCCATGGAAATCCTTGATATAGGTGTTAGGCCCATTAGACAAAAAGGAAACAATACCATCAAGACACTGAAGGAGACTAAGACCTATCGTAACACGCTACATGTGATTTGTTTTTGAAAAAAAAATTTTGGAATAACACAAGTACGGTTTAAAAAATTCAGCTCGGAAACATATTAGTAAGATTTAGCGAACAATTAGTATATCCTCACTCACACTTAGGTTTCGGAAAAAAAATTATGTGAAAGGCTGACATTTTTTGTTCTACTCTTAGCCCCGCAATATGGCAGCTAGATCTATAGCTAGGGACAACAAACACCTCACACAAGCTGTTGTTTGGATTGTTACAAAGCTGCAAATTCGAGACGATGTGTGCCCCCCCCACAAAAAATAATGCTGAAAAAGATTTCTGCATTGGCGTTTCTGGTATAGAAAACTTAAAATGTACTCAAGACCCTTCCTAATTTAACAGAGATACCAAAGAAACGTTGATATTGGAAACCGTCCTATCGCGACTAATTTCTATTACTCGCGATTTATTATACTTATTCTATCATTTATAAATTATTCTCTTTTATAAACAGGTGTAGGTACCTGTGCCGTCCGACACCGCAAAGGGTTCCTGTAGTGGCCACCCCATAATGTCAATATATTATTAATTTGATATTAATGGTCCATTAAGCACTGTGTAGATAAAAGTGTTGGTGATGGATACATGCTTGATGATAGTTGGGAACAATATTACTGAAATATATTTTGCTAAGCTACAAGAAGATCTTAATAGCGTATATGGTTGGTCTATGCGTAAACAGACTAAAATAGTGAATGTCAATAAAACGAAAATTTATGGTTATATTATAGAGCGCAATTTTCAAAGAAATGAGCGTTAAAAAACTTAAAATATAATAACGAAATAATTTGAAAATTCAGCATTTAAAATAATGGAAACAAAAATAGATGATAACTGAATTTCAACGAGGCACTGTGGAGTATGTACGGTAGGTGGAAAATAGCGAAAAAGTTATATTTTACACAAACTAACCTGCAAATATTTAAATAGAAGGTATAAATCATAGTCTACAGATCTATAATCTAAACGAATTTATTTATTGCCCAACTATATTTTTCATCTTGCGAGAGGTATTGTCAGATAACAAGCTACAAAGCAATAGAACCGCGCTAGAGATTCATTCTCAAATAAAACGGTTTTTTTTTTTTTTTTGTATGGACACACCCTATAAGAGACATGCTATGCTCTCTTAATTGGCTTAGCATAGACAGCAATTTTTTATTATACCTTTAAAATTTATTAATTTTTTTTTTGTGTTAAAATAGATAATGAAGGACTTGTTTTGGGTTTTTTTCTCTGCGTTATTGAGGGGACTAATAAAAATATGTAAAAGATGTTGGACTGTTTTTGTGTTGTTGTGTTTTCTGGTTAAATACTGTAATAAAAATGATTTTAATCTGCCGTGCTTGGTTTTTTTTTTGTTTTTGTTGGGTTTTTTCTGTGATAAGAACAATCAGACAAAATGTAATTTTTGTTTGTGTTCTGTATTAGTAAAGGTGCTTTTTAATGACTTATTTGTTAATGAATTTGTTCTACACGGATTGTTTTGATATTAAATCTTGTGTTCTAATTCCAATAAATTTATAAACAAAAAATTGTGTACAATTTATGGCAGAAAAATAACCAATTGTGATTGTGTGGAAAGGGGGCGGACGGGTTTCCATAGCATCGATGTAGAAGGTGCAGCGAAAAACTATACTGCTGTTGTTAGCGCAAAGACGTTTCCAAGCTCTTGTGTCGGATACAATAAAAGGTTTGTTTTGTTTTTTTGCCGAAGCAAATACGAAACGCTCACTCGATTATTAACTCAGTGCATCGCCGTGCAGATGTTTGCTCTTCGCGATTTTACTAACATGCGGTGTTTTTAAATGCCTACTATTACTTCAATATTCGCAACGCTTTGTTCGCATTGATCTGGAGTCTCCATCCATAGTATCCAGGTAGGACATAGATGTAACTATTTAGATTGCATTTGTCAGAAGACAATTAAAACATGTAAAATAGATTTAAGTTTAGGCTTAGGTAAGCGTAATAAATAAATACATTATACATTATACATTATACAACAGTAATAGTTGGCGTGGACCTTGTTAGAAAACACTAAAAATTGCTTTGGGCGGTTTTTTAAGCGCCAATTAATTTTGATGAATCATGAAATTAAAGCTAGTATTCCAAATGTGAGTGTAAGCTATTTCAAACTAAATAACAAACCTACACATTTATCAGACTTTTTTTTAATTATATACGAACAATATTAAAAAAAATAATGGTATTTACGTTAACAATCATTGTAATTAATTATTGGAAAAATTCCACAAAAATGGCCCTCTGCTGAAATATTATTTAGGTTTCTCCATTGCATGCAACATACACAGTCAAATAGAACCACATTTTTCACATTAAAAAATATTCAGAAAAGTCACGGAAGCATTTCGATTGCCTGATAAGTCTTAATTATTTATTATTTTAATCGCCTTTGGCTAGGTTCTGGCTTATTAAGTGCGTTGTAAAGTGGCTGGCGGCATGGTCGTGGTATGGCTGCCAACTAGAAGTATTGATTAGTAGCTACCCCGTTGATTGTTGGCTACACTTTTGTCCTTTTGACAACCAACACCGCAGCATTCGACCGTACACCACCACCATTCCTTCAAATTAGTGTGTAGCTGGTAGTTTTGTGCTTGCGCATTGATGTCAATAAAGTACAATTTGATTTCGAATATGTGACTATTAGGCACAAGATTTAGCTATACATGTTTGAGAGAAATCAATGAAAGTCAATTAGTTCATATGAATGCGTTAAATGCTATATATGAAGTAAAGATAGCTATACATAATGACGCAAATAAAATATGACCTGAAGAAGTTTGTACAATATGGGAGGAAATTGGTGTTAAAGTTCAGAGACAGATGACCTTAAAATGCAAAATAACTAAAAAGCGAACAAGAATCAAAGAATATGTCAGAACGCGATAAGTTTTTGCTACCGCACACTTATTGACCATCAAAATATAAAAACAGGTGTTCTGACAGACTATAGGCCGATATTTAATACACACAAATTAGAGTGTTCGCACCAATGATGTCATTATGTCATGTCATTTTTACATTTTGTGTCTTTCTCTTTGGTTATTTCCGTTTCAGTGTTCAGTTCACGTCATCGTCCTCCTTCCATTCCTTCCATATTTTACTTTCACAGTCCTTTCATTGTCTGTCGTTCATACTTTATTTGATTAAATATTGCTAATTTTCTGATAATTAAAGTGTGGTTAGAAACTGCATATTTGATTTCATGTCATTTCTATTTATGTTATAGTTTAATATTTTATTTTAAGTATTTTATTATATTTATATTATTTATATGTTTAATTTACAATATTTGTGTCTTTTCAATTAAGTTTATCATCTTATTATGTTTATTTAATTTGACTTTATCTAATTTAATTTATTTTATGTATTTATTTGATTTCATTTCATTAATGTGCTACGCAAAAATTTCTTTACCTTTTTCTTTCCTTTGATCTGGCTTTTCAATACACAGTGCTACACTTATCTCCACAGCACTTTGCTCGCGCGCCTAGTGTTCGTCGTAGGATCTTAATTAGTAGACCACAGATTAACCGCGTTTCAAAATTTTTACGCCCCACAGTCGAATTTTCAAGTTCATGTTGAAACACTGTTTTTCTCTGTTCCGCGCGCTTATCAAAAATCGTTACTCCGTCATTTTTCCATCAACTTTGATTGCGCTTAATAGTTTTGGAAAGCGCGAAAGATGGGCTTCAAAAATATAGATATTTGCTACACTGTTTATAGCATCATTTTTGAGCGATAAAAGCTATACCTGACATTTTCTCGCGTTGTAATTTTTCAAAGTTTGACGGCCTTTTAATGTAAGCATTCTTTAATGAATTAATTTTCTCTAGAAGAGATGAGAGCATACTTCTGATCTACGAGTAAAAGAAAAGTACTGGTCTGATCAAATCTCGCGTTAAGAATTGTTTTTGAAATGACAAACACTCTTCATTGGTGCCAAAACACAGTTCTGGCTCTCATTGTAGTATCCATCATCGCGCCGTAGCTCAGGATGGAATGCATGAGATTTCAGTATATCGTCGCGTTGTTCTGAGCATTCTCTGATGCTTCGTTTAACCTTCTGTGATTCTAATTCATTGAAACAAAGATAACACAAATTATTTACTTTATTAAAATTACTTACTATTTAATCAGTATTACTTATCTTGTGGAATAACATAAGCGCCAACTACGTAGAAATAGGGAATGCACGTTCTAGAGGCTATGGGCAGATGGGGTGCAGAATGTCATATCAAAGTCCATTTTCTGCATTCTACGATTGCTTCCCTGAAAATATTGGACAATTCAGTGACCAAAACAGGGAGAACGGTTACATCACAGGAACTATTAGAGATCACGAAAAAACCACGCTTTGTCGGAGAAACAAAGTACAGATCAGAATGCTGGCAAATTATTGCTGGTCTCTCGAGATACGCGATACTGACGTATGTGGCTTGATAACAACGTAGACGATGATCTAGCAAATCACTTTTAATCAACTGTGCATTCATATTTAACTTGTCTCGAAATTCGAGAGTTTTTTATTGTATTAAGTGCATAGAATCAGATAGCAAAATTCTATGTAAATATTATTTCGCAACTATTTCAGTTCGTTTATTTTTCTTCAACGTAGGAGCGAAATTAATTACTGCGAGAGATGATATAGCATTAATAAAAATATCGAAATTGGATACATATCAATTAAAGTCACATCATGGAATGTTTGTTATAACACAAATAATAAAATAGATGCGGTCGGAATAAAAGAACGATAAGAATGCCTCACATACGATGGCAGCGATTACCGAAATCATACAATTAATCCTGACCTGACACAGTCGATATCACGAGTGTACAATGAGAGCAGAATTTGTCTGTTCACAAAATGTCTTCTCATTCACCAACATATTTCTCATATCACCGACTGAGCAACGCGAGCACACTTTTTTTACCTCGATCATCGATATTACTACTCAGATCTCTTTAAGACACAAAAATGTTTTATTACTGAAATGATGACAGAGTAAAAGCGTCAATACTTGAACAAACTTAAAAAGAGACGCAGGAAAATTATTAGATAACTTATTTAAAAACAATCGTCAGTCCTATAATGAGTGCGTACAAATATATATGATCTTTGTTGATAGCATCTATCTTCGATTCACAAAATCTGTAAGCACTCAAAAATCATACATGGAAAAATGACGGCAGTAAGGAATTTTCGAATGCAGCGTAGTGTACAAGAGTTAAAACACAGTTTTTTAACATAACTTGAAAATTTTGGGGTCGCTAGGAAATTTTGAACAACGGATCTTGTATCTACTCATAAACACCGGACACTAGGTCGCTATTAAAATGTAAAATCAGTGTAGCACAGCGTAATTCTTGGCTCTTCTTTTTATTCCTTCCCTTTCCTTTATTTTACTCTCATTTTAATTTTATTTTTTAAATATATTTTTTTTAAAATTTATTTATTATTAAATCTTAAAATTGCCTCTTCATCCGCATTTCATTTTTTTGTTTTATTTTATAGTTTATTTAACACACAAAAAAAGTACGCCAAAATTTATTGCAACCAACAAATTATTCCAATTCAGATTATCGCTTGGTTTTTATAATCACTTTGAATATCAGCAAAATACAATTACACATTTACTCACTATATTTGCTGAATCTGCACTGCTCTAATTAAAAAAAAAACTACGAAGGAGTTTTGTAAAATACATTCATTTGCTGTCCCGATATCAAATCTGAGGTTCATCGGCATAGAGGCATGCTGGTTTTCACTTGCGCACTTACCAAACTCAGTGGATCGTGCCTTTCAGCTGGTGCAACTTTCATCTACCTCCCTAAAATTGCCTTTTTCGGTTTTCAAATACTTTCATTCGCTCCGAGCATGTATCTTTATAGCTGCGTAAAGCTCAGACAACTCGTCATTATACCATTCTTCGAAAAGGACTATACATATTCCTGAGAAACTTTTTCTTGAGCCCTACACAGGCCCGGTCTAATCTTATATCGACATCGTCCATTATTCCCAAGCCCCATACATCACGACGGGTAGGACTGAGCGACTGGTAACGCGCGATTTTGTTTGTCGATATAGGAGACTTATTACTTTTACAATTGCCTACTTGGCCCAAAGTCCCAACCAAGTAGTAACAAGTGTTGGCACGAGTTATGCTCATTAACTCCCATTCATAACTGGCCCTTTTTGTGCTCGTAATATGGCTCCCAAATAGACGAAATCCTATTTCACCTTTCTCAATTTCTTTAATATCACCGTACAAACTAGGAGATGGAGTACCAAGCTCAAATGCGCCGATTTTTTCGCGGGTGCAAGCAAATGACTTGTCTTACCTATCTCTCGTATAAACCCACTTTATTGCCTTTTTAATCTACCTAGAGAAGGCCAGAGACACTCCCGGCGCAGTTTAGTTAAGGCAAAGAAATCAATATCAGAAGCCACATGCTCAGTAAATGTGTACGCTCCTGATACAAGATCGACCCCACAACGGCCGCCGTACTGTTCAAAAAATCGACTCAAAGGGAGACCCACGTCATTTTCAATCCTTACGAGAGCTTAGTGGTTGTTACTAACTCATGTGCCAGAGCCTAATTAAATTCCTGCAGCGGAACTTAAATTCCGGCCCCAAACAGATATGCAATCAGCTACGTTTCGCACTGTCAACGGCTGTTTTGAAGAGGACAAGAGACGAAGGTGAGATGCTTCTTATCGCTGAGTCCTCGCCAGGAAATCTGGACGGATTGTTAAGATCTGGTCATTAGTAGGTTTTACAATGGTCTGAGGTGCGACACTAACTAAAGGGTCCAAGGATTCATGGATGATATTTGTGCGTGGTTTGCGTGATCGCATTTCCTGTGCATATTGGGCAGAGCACACTTAAAATCATCGAATAGAAGCACGTGCTTTTCATGACCTATATCATGCATAGTGAGTGTGCATGGCCTTGTGTCAACTCTTTGCTTCTGTCCGTGATAGAAAAACAGATCGGCGAGTAGCTCATATATCTGGAACCTTGTGGATCTTTTAGCTGTGATATTGCATTTTCTAACTCGTCATGGCGGCGTGCCGACAACGCCGGTCGTTTCTAGCATGGTCGATTAGTTAGTCGTTTGCGCTGTTCTTCTTCGCCGGCCTGAAATGCGTATATCGTGTCCACGCCACACTTAAGCACACTCTGTTGCCGTTCAGTGCGTTCGCCCCATTATCTGTCTGGCTATGAATTTCCCCCAGTATTGGAAAAAAATATCACACATCCGCGAAATTTTTTGGCAAGAATTTTCGGACACTTAGTTTATCTGTCAGCACCCTCGCACTCACGCCGTTCCTGGCTTACGTTTTTTATTTTTTTTTTTTCTAAAATAGGAGTCCTCTCTTTCCTCATTTCGCCATTATACTATAGCAATATTCGAAGATTTACGCTTATCGATTAAAGTGGCGTGTGTTTTCTAATTCCAACCTTCAAGCCATAATAACAGCCAAGAGCAATTGTTTTAGCAAGTCACCCATTCACAGAAGGCTTTTAAGCTAGCTTATTGTAAGCTTAGCTTTAGTTGACAATTACTGCCTGCTATTTAATCATATAAATGGTATAACAAAGCATAAACTACACATTAAATATGTACAACTTTATTTTGCCAATTTTGTATGATACCATATCACTTTGCATGTGCTCTACCACTCATTTTGCATTCTAAATGTTGCCACCGAATGGCATAAATTAATTGAAATTATGTGTGAGCTGGTAGGCAGTATAGTGTAAACATACCACATTCGGACGCACAAACAGAACGCGCTTAACCGTCCGCAAACTTCAATTATAAATTATTACCTTTAAGCACATTTAAATACATACATATTTATTATACACATTGTGTTAAATTTGGTAAATACGGCGTAATCTTGACATGGGGCAAAACGGCTTATGAGTTTATGCCACGCACACAAACGCACTGCGCACACACCTATATTAGATGCGCTAAAACTTGTGACTACGTTATGAATGAATATGCCTAACGGGTGTGGTCTGGCAAAAATAGTGATGGGATTTTACAAGGGTATTCTGACCATGTTTATGGGTAAATACAGGAAAATTACACGGAATATTCCTTTTTCTACTCAGCGTGCTTTGCACACAGAGCTATATTAACTTTGATGGATAAACGGGCCGGTTGTACAGGACTATAAAGAAATCGGCGATAGGCATAGAAGATCCCATATATAAAAACCATAAGTATCGAAAAAAAAAAATTTGATTGAGCCATTCCGTCCCATCCGTCCGTCACGTCCGTCTCTGCCCCTTCTCACTTAAACACGATAAACTTGAGTAAATACTGAGATATTTCACCAAATTTGAACACGAGTTTATTCTGGACCCAGAATAGTATTAGTATGAAATTAGAGCGAAATCGGATGTAAGCACGCCCACTTTTTATATACATATAATAACACTTTTGGGAAGAATAAACACAAAAACCTGATTATTGAGTAAATAATACCGCCTAGAATGTTGAAATTTGAGCGGGCATGGAATTGATATGTGAAAAAAAAGTTTTGAAAGGGTCTTTTTAAGTGCACCGCCCACTTGTGATAAACAAATCCCAATTGTTACACAAATACTCATTTAATCATAATCAAAAATGGTTAAACACCTGTCGTTAACAAAATTCGCAGAGAAGAGGTTGCCCTTTACTATAGGAATGCTTTTCATTATAAGAAAAATTTGTGGAAATCGGGCTTAATGACCACGCCCACTCTTTATTACAAAAACGATTCTTAAAAAGGGTTTGTGGACGAATAAAATATGCTATATCTTAGCAAACAAAAAGATCTTTGACTATCAATGGTACTTTCATTTCCCAGTGGATTTAATAAAAAAAAAAAAAAAAAAAAAAAAAAAACAAACAAAAACAAAAAAAACAAAAAAAAAAAAAAAAAAAACAAAAAAAACACAAACAACATAAACAAAAACAAAAAAAAATAAACAACCCACAATAAATAGGAACAAACTTCAAATTTAAAAAAATGTGGGTGGGGGACCGCCTCCGATGTTATGACTACGCGATTTTCTATGTCTGTTCGGGAGTCATAACTCGAAGGAAAAATTTACATATCGTAACAAAATAATAAAAACAGGTTTAAAAGGGTTGCAGGGGACTCTAGAATAAGAACTTATAACCTAGCAAAAAATAGAGTCCTAAGGTTCGGGTGTTGTAAACAGAACATTAGACTACTCAGCGTGAGCTTCAATTGTCACATTTCTTTTGAGGATAAATTACTTTTTCTTACATCACACGTGGCACACCGTTTAAAAGAAAAAGTCTCCCCATTGCTCCTTACAATAAAACTGATAAGTGAAATGATCATTGATTCAAAACAATTTTTGCCGTGGCTAACCGGTATAGCTGAGCTATTCGAGCCTCTACGCACCCAGCCTCCTTTCAAAACGATGTTTATAGCCAAGCCTTGGTGTCTGTGGGCGGAGTCAGATCCGTCCTTTTGTAATAGAATAGCGAAGGGTAAATATTCTATTCAATTGTGCGAACCAACGTTAAAATTCCTATTGCTACCAAAAGCCCGCCCTTGTTTTTAGCAAAGGCAGAATAGTTACTGGGTAGGCGGCCAATGCACCCTTTGAAAAATCCCGAGATTAAACAGGGGCGCCACCCCGTAGGGGGTCCCTTTAACCGATGGCGGCAATGTCGTGCTCCCTTCACTAAGCTTTCCATATTGACAGGCGGCAACCTCCTCTGCCGAACGGTCTTTACCCAGAGGTTGTAACGATTTCTGCCGAGTCTCCAGGATTCCATAACTATATTGCGTTAAAAATTCTGATTTGACTGCACAACAAAGGCTTCCCTTCCACCCCCACCCTGTGGGCCCGGCGCCTTTCGTCGCCCACGCCCCATTTAAACAAAGTCAACAGTTGTATCCATGCGAGGCAGGCAAACGATAAAGTAAGAAAAACAAGAACACGGAAAAATATTTCAATAACATTCTAGGGATATGATGTGAGAAATTTGAGTGAAATATAGATACATATAAAAAAGGAAAGAGGGCGGTAAAGGTCTAATATCATGAGATGATGACCGCTCCATGTCAAATATCAAAAAAGATTAGGGGTCCAGATAGGCATCAGTACCCGCTCACACAATCTTGTTCGTGGGAAGAGACATAATTAAGGAACTTTACTCAAAGTT
>JARSSU010003762.1:0-30045 GCA_029619165.1 Eurosta solidaginis
TATGTGTAGACGCAATTATTTATTCGTTTATGTAGATACATAATGATTGAATTATTGATGTGAATGTTTGTAGTTTACAGTCTCTCGCGCACACATAGGCGTATAAGTAAATGTATCTGTGTATGACATCTCTCGGCTGCCTTATATATACATGATTTGATTATTGACGTAAATATCGCTTAGCATGCCTTAGCATTGCCTTAGCGATGGTATAGCTTAAAAAATAAAAAAAAATAAATGTAAGGCGCGATAACCTCCGAAGAGATCTAAGGCCGAGCTTCTCTTCCAATTTGCGTCGTGCTCCTCTTGATTTTTCCCTACAAATTGGCCGGACGGGACCTACATGTTTTATGCCGACTCCGAACGGCAACTGCAAGGCAGATGAGTTTTCACTGAGAGCTTTTCATGGCAGAAATACAATCGGAGCGCTTGCCAGACACTGCCGAGGGGCGACCCCGCTTAGAAAAATTTTCTTCTAATTGAAAAATCTTATTTCTAAAATTTTGATGTTGCTTTGCCCGGGAGTTGAACCCAGGGCATACGGTGTGATAGGCGGAGCACGCTACCATCACACCACGGTGGCCGCCATGGCTTAGTGATGCTAATATCCGTGACAATATGAAATATATATTAGCCCTGTTTTTTTGTAACGTATGTACGTCTACGTTTGGGCGTAAAAAAACGCTTATCCTCACTTAGATAATGCTTAGGAGACCCATCTAGCGGCAACTATATACAGAACATGTTGTGCCGAAAAGCGGAGACACACACCTCTGTTGGACATAGTGTATACGCTATAGCTGAATCGGTTGCGGTGAATAGTGGACACACACCATTTGTAGAGGTAATACATAGAGGAGAAACATAGACACATATTTCAGTTGTATCTGAGTATAATGCGTATTGACATTTAGGAGTACTAATTTTCTGCGCAGCAATTTTATAAGGGTAGATTAAGTTTAACGCTTAGCAGACCATATAAAGTTTAAGCGTAAATGTATATAGATGTAAAAAAAGCACAGCTATTGACAGATTAATAGTTTCTAAAACTTCTCCCAACTTTAGGCAGTAACAAGTAAGAACAGTAACAAACATTTTTAATTTGCCGCTAACTGAAGCAACAAACTCTTTATTTTGAAAATTAAACTTTAGTTTTGAGTTGTTGTTTTTGTTGTAACAGTGCTTCGCTCCATCCAATAGGTGCGACCAATCACAAATTGTCATTGTTCGGCCAGAGTGCGTCTTTAGCACGGGAGGGGGGTTGGCGCACGGAGGTCGATCTTGATGGGGTTGAAGCTGGAGAAAAAGAGAAAGAGCGCAGAGAGTTGCCTCGTT
Organism: Eurosta solidaginis; assembly: GCA_029619165.1. Lineage (NCBI taxonomy): Eukaryota > Metazoa > Arthropoda > Insecta > Diptera > Tephritidae > Eurosta > Eurosta solidaginis. Next base: position 1,336 of record JARSSU010003762.1, read on the forward strand.
ATGATTATGTGTGTTTTATTTGTAATCAAGAAATTAACGTGGAGCAGTAGTTTACCTTGTAGATACTGGGCGGCGTCGATCCTTGGTGAGTTTGTCTTCCGTGGCGGTCAGTTGAAAAATAGACCAGTGGTTCATTCGAAAACAACCGGTAAGCCAAAAAATCCTCCGCTGTTTGGAGGGGAAGGACACCCACACTGTCACACCGACATGCATGTGCATGGGTGCTGACAAAACGGCGCACACATACATGCATGTGCGTGCATACGCATGCATAAGGGTGCGACGGTGTGGGTGACTGGAAATGTGTAACAAAATATCGCATACATTAGGGCGGAGCACCGTTAAACAAAAGTTAGTCATTCAGTCTAAACAGTCATCAATGTCCTCTAACGGGAGTCCATGAAACTTGCTGTTACAACAGGGGTGGACCATAATGCGAGGGGTGTTAGAGGCGTTGGTTCCACATTACCATTGAAGATTTGGTTGCATGCAGGACATACATTTTGTATGTCGGGGTTGTTTCTGGATAGGTAAGAGTTTAACCTGTTACAGTACCCAGATCGAAGTTGAGCTAGAGTGACGCGCGTTTCCCTAGGTAGAGTGCGTTCCTCTGCTGCTATTTCTGGGAATTTTTCTTTAAGTACCTGAATCGCCGGGCAATTGTTGGCATAGAGGTCCCACGCCTGTTTGTGGATATAACTGAGGACCTGCTCAGTGGCGTAGTGAGGTTTTCTTGCGCCCGGGGAAAAATATATATTTTTTTCTTTTTCCAACTTTAATAATGTTAGGTCAATTAGACGACCTTGCCCCATCGTTGATCGTAAATACGTCAAAATCAGTTAGAATTTGCTGAATGAACGTTCGCAGCCAGCAATTCATACTGAGATAGTCAAGAGTATTTGCAGTCCTACTAGCAAGTGTGGGAAAACATCTTCTCCATACGAGATTATAAAAATAAGTAATTCAACGGAGTTTTAGGTTCAATTTCTTTTCTACTGCGAAGTAATATTTTGCAGCCACATATTTCGATAAAAAGTTATGTTCCATCGAAATCTGTATTATAAAATTCACCCTCCTTCTTTCTAAGTCGTTATTATCCTTGTTTAACAAATTCCCAACGTCTAAGAGAAATCCAAATTTAAAATGAAGGTCATTTCTCGTGTAAATCCTGTAGGTATTTCTTGTTGGATGGTTGATGATCGAGAACACTTTTCATAACGCGAGAAATTTCACATTCTGCGGAAAGACCAACATATCAAGCCGAATCTCCGAGCATTTTGCGGCGGCTTCTTACACGTTTTACTATATCAATATCCCATTTTTCACAAAGAGACTTCGCTTTTTCTATTGCTTCTTCACAGAGAGTGTCTCCAATTTCGGATAGTTCAGTCGCTAATGATTGAAGATCATGATACGCTTCTCTAAAATTCATCGCCGTATCTTGTAATTTGAGCTACACACGATCAATCCTCCTTAATATTTCATACCCGAAATGAACTAATGTTATGAAGATAATATTTAATATATTTTGCAACAGAATTGTAGCTTCGCCTCTGGTGTCACTTGTGTTGTTAGTGTCCTCTGCTAATTGTTCTACTACATTCTCTAGCACATCGACGATGACTCTATCCGCTTGTATTCTGGCGCTTCATCGTGTTTCAGATTCACGTTGGACAGCTTTTGTTAAATCATTGTTTAATAATTCCCACCGTAACTTTGAACGTGAGAAAAAAAGATACATGCTTTCGATTATTCCAGAACCTGTCGCAAGTGTTCCGGATATATATTTTTTAGTATAGATATAGGGTCGTTTCATGATTCCAGGTCACATATAGATATACTGAAGCATTTATTCAATAAAAGTATAACTCAGGGTGTTTTTCCTGATGATCTTAAATGTGCCATTGTAATCCCGATCTTCAAAAAAGGGGATAAGAAGGACGCACGTAACTACAGGCCCCTATCTCTACTCCCAACGATTACCAAAGTATTTGAAAAGGTGGCTAAAAATAGAATTCTGAACTTTCTAGATAGATCGAATTTTTTCAGCCCCATGCAGTTCGGATTTCGTTCCATACTTTCAACAGAGGACGCTCTGCTAGATTTTGCTCAAAGGTGTACAAAGCACTAGATAGTAAAAGTAACTGTGCTGGTTTATTTGTCGACATAACAAAAGCTTTTTATATGGTAGACAGGGACATACATACTTCTGGACAAAATCCATCGTGCAGATTTTCGTGGTTTTATGTATAAATGGTTTACATCCTATCTTTCAAATAGAATACAAAAAGTTAAAGTGGGTAGTTACCAGAGCTGTAAAATGATTCAATCTATACAATTATAAATCAAGATTGATTCATTTTACAAATATGATTGGGTGATTTCAAATATATTAGCCAAGTTTGAATGCGATTTCATTTTTTCCATTCAAAAATTCCGTTAGTGATTGCATGACTGTAAAAAAAGCATTCAGCGTGATTGTGAATGCATCGAGGCACTCCCACTCACGAGTGATTGCAAAATTTGTTGACTGCAATCACTTTTCCATTCACTTCCATTCAAATATCCGCTTTCAGGGTTGATCCTTTCGTACTTTTGATGGCTAACATACCTGTGATTGGTTTGAAGGTGTCAAAATAGTTATAAATAACCAGGCTGCCATATTTCATTTAAAACATTTTGTTTGATTCTAAAAAGTTTTTTTCGGGGAATTTTGCCCCAAATCAATGAAATTAAATTTTAAATGCTTCAGTTCTGATTGAAATAAATAAGAAACACGAAAAAATGGATTAATACATTCATAAAACATAATTGGAATAAAATATTATTTCCAAAAAAATAATTTCCAATCATAAATCCAAAATGTGGTTCTCGCATTCAATAGCGACGGTAACTCTGACTCAATGTTTTGACATTTTATATTGTAAAACTGTATTTTGGTATTTTATACAAAAATAAGCATAATTTTTTTAAAAGTTAAGTAGAAATCAATTTCCACATAAATAGGGAATATAATGAAGTGCTTCTTGTAGATTATAGTGCAGTGAAGATGGAGAAAAATGCGTTTATAAACCTGAAACGGTAGACGTCAAATAGTTGTGCACAGTGTTCCTCTTTATATCAAAAACACATAAAATGTGATTGTATTATTTAAATGCCCGGCATTTCTTGATCTTCCCCAAATATATATATTAAGACTGCGAGACTATTTCACTTGCAGATTTAAACTTACCTTTATAATACATTTATTTCAGCATTTCTTGATATGGTTAACTATGCTAATCAGTGATTTAATATTTTGTAATTTTGGACCTCTGTCTATTTCACCATGCACAAGTAACTTGAATTCGTTTATTATAGCATGTTAATGATATCTTATCTACTGTTACCAGCAAATATCTATGTATCGAAATTCAACAACATCTGTAAAGCATGTTTCAATGTATATACATAAGTATAAGTCAAAAGTAAAAGTCATTATAAAAAAAACAACAAGCTACTCTGAAATTTAAAAAAACTATTTTTCCGATTTACAAAGTCTTCGGCATTGTGTGCATAACTTAAAATAAACCAAGAATTGATAGTTACTTTCCACTAGATCTAGGGGTGTGATGTGTCTGTGCATTGACTAAGCTTCCTGTTGCGTTTGGTACAAATGGCCTAAAAGCATCAGGGCAGCGGTGCTTTCACGCAATTGTTTTTGTAAAACGCTTAGGCAAGCGCATCGCATAGGAATGTATTCTGCTGTACCAATTAGGAACTCAACTGCGATAATTTCGTGTAAAATGACTTTTGAAGTAATATTTTTTGTTATATTTTTCGGTCACCTGTACGAAAACAATGAAGCTTTGTTTGATTTATTTAATTGAAGGCATGTAGAAGTATTTTTAAATGCATTCAAGAAAACAATGCTACTTTTGAAAGCTACCAAGTCCGACTGGGTTTGTTTACATGCCAGCGTCAATTCTGCTCGCTGATTGGTTGTCGCTATTTTTTTAGAAAACAAAATGAAGAATAGACATCCACTGACAAAAATTTATTTCGTCTCACTTAAACTTAAAAATTGAATATGGAATATACATATTAGTGAAAAGTTTGAAGTTAAGAAAATAATTTAAGATTATCACTCATTTTTCCAATAGAATATAATAAATAATAGCCGTTTTTTAAAGGGTTTTATTTAACTTAACTCTGTGTAGCGAACAGAATTTTGTAATCAAAATTTAAGTAACTTCCCGATAAGCTACAAGCTTGAAACTTGGAATATGGTTCAGAACCCGATGAAAATGCAATAATAAGGCAAACATTTCAGATAGGTGGCGCATGGATCGAAATATTTAAAAAAATCGTATTTGTACTCCAATTAGGCTCATATTTGGAACACATATTAAATACGGGAATAGAAATCGCCTTGTGAAAACAAACTCCCGCTAGGTGGCGCATGGATCGAAATATTACAAAAAATCGTATCTGTGCTCCGATTAGGCTAATATTTGGAACACATATTACATACATGAATAGAAAGCGACATATGAAAAAAATCGCCGCCAGGTGGCACAAGGATCGAAATATTAAAAAACTGTTATTTTATGAATTTTACAGTGCACTTTTTACTAGCTTCGTCGCCATTTTTTTTTAATTTTTGGATTTCAAAGTAGGTGTGGTCACGCTTCCATAAGAAGCTTTTGGCGATCCCTGCATCAGGGGGATCAAAAGCAAGGTGAAAGGGGGTTTTGTACAGATTATTATTTATAAAAAGGTTTTTTTTTGTTTTCTTGGAGCCCCTGCATAGTTTTGAAAATTTGCAAAGTTTTGGCAGCGAATGGTATCGAAATTGACCACTTTTTTTAATGAAAAATACGACCGATATCGTTTTCAAGACTTTTAGAAAGTTTGTTCATATAAAGAGATGAAATTCGCATGACACCAACTTAATTTTTTATTAAAGTTAATAGTGTAACTATATTACTATTAATTACGTTAGCTGGCTATACGCTTTTTTCTTTATATCTCATGTTTGTTGAAAATCCTACACTGTGTCTGGATGCGATGTTTTTTCTATTGTCATAAGCAAAAAAATATATAAAAATAAAAAAATTTCATTAAATGACATAAGTTCAATATTGGACTACCAACCCAATTGGAAACTTTATTGCTCATACAATATATATTATCGCCGTGTCTTTCCAAGAATATGTTAGCAAGAAAATTTTGGATTTCGCCCAAATAAATAAGTTAATAATAATAATTAGATTTTCTCTTGCAAAGGAAGATGTAAATTTTGTGTATCCTATGCGTCAAGCGAAGAAAGGTCTATTTTACAATCAGATTTGGACAGATTGCTCAATTGGTGCACCATCAACTACATATATGCCACTTAATCTTAAAAAATGCAAATTTATGTAGATTACTTCAGCCGCTTCCTACACTCTTAACAATTAAAATCTTGAACAGGTATGTATACAGTTTTGTAGACCTTGGGGTTGATATTGACAGTAAACTTAACTTCAACCTTAATATTACTACAACTGTTAATAAGGCTAGATGTATTCTGGCGTTTGTAAGGCGATGATATAAAGAATTCAGCGACCCGTAAGCTCTTTCTCTCTTAATAGTAACTAGCTGTATTCATTACCATACTGAATTAATTTTCTACTAATTCTATTCATTATATGTCTGTACAGCATTTATTTTACTTAGCTAATGAGGGTTCCTCTGTAGCTGAGCAATTTTAGATTTCGACGGGTTACAAACCATTGCCTTACAACGAACGCATGAACAGGATTAGCCTGGTTTCATTTGACGACTTGAGGGCAGTGCGGTGTCACACCGTCTATAAAAAAAAGATAGATAAAAAAACTCTTTCCGCTCTGAACACTTTTTTTCAAAGAGAATTTTTCTAATGCTCCATTTACTTGATGGGATCATTTAAAAAGAAGTAATAAAAAACTTGAATTCCTTAAGTCCTTCAATTGGTGGTGGTAAAACGTACAATAAGAATCATAATTTTCTACTTTGGTTTATATTATGAAAACAACTTCTTAGTACTGAGAATAAGTACGTATATTTTTCTGAAAAAAATTTTGGGGAAACGGTTAAGCAGAATTAATGTGTACGGTGGGGGCCGTCAGTATGCAAAAAAAAATTGTAAAAGTAGTACTGCGGAAGTGCTTAGATTTCAATTGTTCAATTTAAGAGTGAAGTTTATTAAACAAACTTATAAAACCCTACCCCACTCTTGGCAGTGGACATGTTTGTGTTCTTTTCTGGAATAAATATTGCATGATTTTTGCAGCTCTCCCGAAAGTTTGCGTCCTCATTTAATAAAATCTTTTCAGAAAAAGCACCATTTTGTACAAATTTATTGATCGGTACATTATTAAATAGTAACAATAAGAAAGAAAGGAAATCCCCGTTAGATAGGATTGCAGGAACTTTGCCATATATGCGCTAATTTACTACTGGTGCGCTTGGTGTGTAAAATTATTTGAATACATTTTTTATTTTTATTTGACAATTGCCTAAACATGAATGCTAACGATGTAAATTCAGAGACTTCACCTTTAATACAAATTCTATAATTTTCGGGACCCCAAATTTCTTAAGAAACATGAAGTGCTGTCAGAAAGCCGCTTTTTAAAGCTTACCTAATTCAATATTAATTTAGCATGCGCGCATACATATACATACGAATACATACAAACCTATAGTAGTAGTACTTATTTGAATATAGGAATACTTTTTGAAGTTTTTGAATGCTGCTTATTATTAAAAGCAGAACATACACATAAGTAGGATGTTATGAAATTTCTTTGACTTATCAGATCAGATTAGATTAAAGGTTCTCAAGAAATTATGGTCTTATTATACAATGTATATTATTTTTTTCAAAATATGTGATTGTTAGTTTGAATTGAAAATGTTATGCAACGAAGTTTGAAACCTTTTTATTTCTGAATTAATTTTAACCCTTATGTTTAGGCCCAATGCCTAACTTTCACTTGATTGACGGCGCCCCTCCCCAATGTTTTAATAATATTTCCAGCCGCCCACATTCACGCCGCACCACGTATACGTAGGGGTGGCTGTGTGTGTGGCTTTTTCCCCTCCTTAACACCAGAGGACTTTCCGCGGCTTAGCGGTTGTCATCAACGGGACAACCGGCCTCTCTTTCTCGATTGACCGCCAAGCAGTTCACGTCGCCCAGGATCATCACCGCCATAATTTTGTACGTTAAGGTAACATTATACCTATTGTATATTTTTCTTTTCACTTTGGAATTAAATATTATTTTATAACGAGGAAATCCTCTTTTGCGTTCTTCTTTATTTATTTCGAGTGACCCATCCATTCCGAGGTCGACCCGTGTGCGCCTACCCACTGCCGGTTTCAGACGCACCCAGGCCGAACACCTTATGATTTGATGCATAAAAGGTTATCCTAAATAATATTGTGCACTTTCGTAGGTTAGGTTTTTGAAATCTAAAGAATATCTAATCCCGGTATTAATTACAATACAAGATCCCAAAATTCCCGGGGTTCCGAAATTATAAAATATTGACATCCCTAATATAAGCTGAAGTTTTAGAATTTGTTGGCATATTCAGGCATGCTTAACCAACGAACCGATATCATTTCGTTACGATAATTAACGTTAATAAACGAAACAAAGTCATTTCGTTTCGTTTATTAACGTTGATTATCGTAACGAAATGATATCGGTTTCGTTGGTTAAGCATGCCTGGCATATTCATTAACCCATTTGTCGGCAAATTTCTAAAACTTAGTTTTCGAGACCTCAGAAACTTGTACGGTGAGTAAAAAAACATTAAAAGTGCAAGAAACTTTTTGAAACTTTATGAAAAAAGCACAAAAAAAAACTACGTAAATAAAGAGTACCAAGATCAGTAAGATCCATGGTTCTTAGCAAGTAGGTACAGCTTAGAAATTTTGCAGTAAAGTAAATAGTTTACACCCACTTAAAGAGATTGCTCGATATCACGCCGATTTTCACAGATTTTTACATAAATGTGCCATATGTTTTTGTATGGTGCGCAAGTGATGTGAAATTTTGGATATATATGTTACTTTATTCTACCCAAGATAATAAGGTTATTGGTTTCATATGTCACTCTGCATCGTAATGGCATAAACTAATCGATATAAAATGTATCAAAATGATCACGGGGAAAAAGAAATTGATTGAAACCGATGATGCAAACTTTACAGTTGGGTAGAAAACTTACTGTGGACAACTTTTTCTTTTCCAATTTTTACCATGAGAAGGTAAGTAATAATTTTTCTAAATTAAAAAATGCTTCTGCTTACTGAAAGAGTCTATAGCATTTTAGCAACATTTTATTCAACCGTTATTTTGCAAAATTAAGGTTCAAATAAAAAATGTATGATTTTTATGTATAGAGCGGGGTGTCTGGGGTTCAGAGCTGTAAAATCTTACGTTTGCGATTTGTGTTATTTGGGTGGTTTTTCACTTTGTCTATGACAATTTCCAAAAAAAATTTTGATAAGCATTTATTTTCTGACTTATCTTGTTTGGTTGATTTTCCGACAGGTGGATAAATGATGTATATTGGAACGATTTTCCGTCATCCCTTGTCAAATTTGGTTTTGAGACAAACCGGTTTCGGCGTTGTGCCATCATCAGTGTCGATTTTCGTTCTGATCTGTTGTTGTCCTTTGTCCTGTATTTATAGTTCGTAGGTATATGAGCAGGTATTGTCAAATTGGTGCTTGTGTATATTTAGTTATGTGTATGTGCTGTGTGTTCATTCAGAGCCGAGGGTGGTTTACTAATCGATTTGTGTGGCTGACTGGGGTAGGTAGAAATCTGTGATTTTAGTCGTTTGACCTTCTTTGTCGGTTTTTTGTTTTGGTGTGTTAATTGTTTTGTTTTTATTTGTTGTTGTGTGTTTGTCTGTTGTACCTGTGTGATTAAGTTGTTTCCTGTAAACAAGTTTTAAAGGCTCGAATATTGTGTCAGACATTGTGTTTATCTGTTCGTTTATTTTCTACCGTCGAATGTTTTCTGTTTGTAGATTTCCATGTTTTCGACTACGTTGAGACGCCGGCCCTTTTCCTGTATGTGAAGAACCCCTAACTGTTTATTGGTGTTTGCTGGGGAACATTCATTCTCGACCATGTGATGCGCGAAGTTAGACTCGGGTATAATGTTTGGGATTCCGTATTTTTTTGTTGTAATCTCTAATATGTTCTCTGAACCTCGTTCTTATTTGCCGTCCTGCTTGTCCTATGTAACTATGCTGGCATCCGCAGGTAAGCTTGTATACGCCGTGGCTGCTAAACGGATCCTCTGAGTTAATGTTAGTTCTTAGTTTTCGCCCTAGATTGTTCGATGTTTTGAATGCTGTGTTAATGTTGTATTTTTTAAAGAAGTTTGCCAATTTATTGCTTTTCCAGTATATGTCATAGTCGTCCAGCTATTATTTTCTTTTCATTATTTTTTTTTGGTTCTCCATTTGTCCTTCTGAGCTAGTGCTTTTTTATATCCGTTGTTTGCAGCGATATTATATATGACCTCAAGTTCTCTCTTATATGCCTCTTGTGTAAGAGGTGTTCTTTCAAGTCTATGTACCAAGTGCCTTAATGCTGCATTTTTATGCTGTTGAGGGTGATTTGAGGTGTTGTGTTTTATTGTGTCGGTGGCCGTTGACTTTCTATATATGTCATAGTTAAATATTTTGGCTTCTTTATCAATATTTATCGTGAGGTCTAGATAGTTGATTCCTCCGCCTTTTTCGGTTTCCATTGTAAATTTTATATTTTCGTGCTGCTTGTTGAGGTACTCCAGTACAAGCTTTTCGTTATTAGTAGTTAAAACGCATATTATGTCATACACGTATCTAGCATAAAATGACACACCTAATTTGGACTTCAGCTCCTGTATGTACTTTTCTTCCAGATTTTGCATGAACACTTCCATAAGAATTGCTGATGTGGGGCTTCCCATTCCAAGACCGTTTGTTTGTCTATATATTTTATTGTTGAATTGAAAATAGTTTTGACGTAAAGTGGTTCTTAGCGTATTTGTGATTTGCATACTTTTCACTTTGTTTTTTGTGTTATGAACTATTGTTGAGCTAACTATGTCCAAAGTCTCCGATAGTGGTATAGATGGGTATAAATCTTTTATTTCAAAAGATACCAATTTGCTGTTTCTTGTTAGCTCTACGGTCTCGAGTCTCTCTATTAGTTCTGTTGTGTTAACTATTGCATATTCGTTCCTTAGCTCCAGAGTATCTATCAATATTCTTTTTAAATATGATTTGTTTGATTTGTTTTTGGTATTCATCTGTGGGATCCTCTCTCATTCTACGACATTTCATTTCCTCTATGAGATCTTCGGTTTTGGATATATATTTCTCTTTTTATTAGCACAGTGGTGTTTCCTTTGTCCGCTTTCGTTTTGACAATATTGTTTTTCCTTAGTTTATGCCGTAGATTCTTTATTGTTTTCTCCTCTGTATTCGATTTTTGTCCTTCCTGTGTTTTCACCTCCTTTTTTATGATTTCCCTGCACATGTGTCTTGCGTGCTCCTGTTCTTCCTGTGGTATCAATGATATTGCGATCTCCGCATCTACAATCGCTTGCTCCGTTTTTCTTACTGTATTCTGGTCCATGATATTGTGTTTCAGGCCCTTTTCGAGAAGTCGTGCCTCTTCCTTGGTAATGGCCACTGTTGTGAGGTTAACGAACTTGTCATGAAACTGGTGAGTGTTTTGGTTTTGGTTACCCTCTCGTCGTCCTGCCAGCTTGTCCAATTTTCGGTTCAGCGACCTGTATTTTTGTTGTAGTTCCTGATCGAACTCTGTCTTAATGCGGTCGAAACATTCCATTAATGCAGTCGTAGGTAGTTGTTCTGCCAATCTTAAATGGATAGATAATAACTCGGCATTTATCTCATCCTTCTTCGAGTATAAGCTTTCCAACTCATATTTTAAAAAATCCTTTTCCGCTTTTCTAACTGTTTTCCTGCTAGATTTGGTATTTGCCTTTATTGTTATTTTTGCGAATTTCGGAGTAACATTCAATTCCAGGCATTGTTTGTTGAACCAAATGCTCGCCTTTGCTTTATATATTTTCAGTAGGCGTCGCTTGTAAATTGTTAGTAGTCCGTTCAAGTTAAAAGCCTGTCAAGCAATAACTGACTTATCTTGTTTGGTTGATTTTCCGACATGGTGGATAAATGATGTATATTGGAACGATTTTCCGTCATCCCTTGTCAAATTTGGTTTTGAGACAAACCGGTTTCGGCGTTGTGCCATCATCAGTGTCCATTTTCGTTCTGATCTGTTGTTGTCGTTTGTCCTGTATTTATAGTTCGTAGGTATATGAGCAGGTATTGTCAAATTGATGCTTGTGTATATTTAGTTATGTGTATTTGCTGTGTGTTCATTCAGAACCGAGGGTGGTTTACTAATCGATTTGTGTGGCTGACTGGGGTAGGTAGAAATCTGTGATTTTAGTCGTTTGACCGGTTTGTCTCAAAACCAGATTTGACAAGGGATGACAGAAAATCGTTCCAATATACATCATTTATTTTCTATTTAGCTTTATTTTTTTAAAGCTGTGAGAGCAAATTTCAATGGCTCCTTCGAAAAAAGCTAGCAAAATTTGTTAAAAAACCTAACAAAATGAATCACCAAATATGCTCCGAGGGTTAATTCAATATGCCCAAGTAAAAAAATTACTATATCAGCAATTCCAAAAAAAATTTAATATGAAAGACAGGAATGTTCAACTTGCCGGAATTTTTTCAATATAACTCGACATTTTTAAAATTGTCATGCTTAATGCTCTTGAGCAAGTTGTTTTAACTCTTCTCACGCTAATTATTTTCATAACAACTTTTTCAACCAATTTTTAAAACTAAGCTTTCATAAAATGGAACTTAAAATTTTTTCGTACTATTTTAGGTACTATTTACGCATTTTTGTAGCAAGTGATTGGTATTGAATGCATGACTTCCCACACCAAAAATGTGAAATCACCTGAGTGCACTCATTGATTTCAGTACATTTATTTCTGCAGTCTGATTTAGCATTCTTTTCAATTGCATGCGGTGCTGAAAGAAATCGTTATTTCTCCGCATGATTGTAGAATTAAAAAAATGAAAGCATAATTCTCGTATGAAGAAAAAATTGTGAAATACTGATTGTAGAAAAGCTCTAATTTCAAAAAAGCAAATGATTTCATTCTTCACCAGCTCTGGTAGTTACTACAGTAGCCTGCAGGACGTTAATCTGGACATACCTCAAGGCTCTGTTCTTGGCCCGCTACTGTTCCTGATTTATATTAATTCAGTTTTTTCAATTTCATTGAAGGGCAAAACGACTGCCTTTGCAGATGATTTTGCCATTGCGTATAGTGCAACGAGATACCTCGAACTTATATGTTTTGTTAGCCACGATATACATATGCTGAGGACTTGGTTTGCTTCACACAAGCTACTTGTTAGTAATAAAACGAAGTTGATGTATTTTAGCCATTCCCCCAAAGAATTTGAGGCTTGTGATCTTTTTTTCCATTCAGCAGGATGCGCACGTTTTAACATGCATTACTGCACTTTGAATTCCACGAAAAGTTCATTCGCAACCAACGTTAAATGCAGTGATAACTGCTTCAGGATTGATGTTGTTGAAAGTTTCAAATACCTAGGTAATACAATCGATAATCGTTTAAATTGGTCTGAACACATTCAGAAACTAAAACATTACTTTCTGTACACTACCCGTCACTTCTATCGTCTCAAAAAGTGTTGCACTATGTCCACTCTAAAAGCTGTGTACTATGGTCTAGTCCAATCGAAACTTCAATATGGGATTACCTGCTGGGGTGGCGCCTCTGCTAGTAAGTTGTCACCCGTTGTAACACTCCAAAAGGGAATTACGTCTTGTATATGTGGCGCAAACTACAGGTCTCACGCTATGATATCTTTAAGGAGAATAGATATACTACCATGTCGTCATCTATATTTATGTAAAGTCCTAAAAACTTTCTTTATTAGATCGGGGTACTTAAAGAAGTAATCCCTCTGAAGTCTACAACCTTAGGAGTAGTCTGCTTCCATCGGTACAAATCCCGCATGCTAGGACATCTCACTTCAGAAGTTTTTATACAGACACGTCGTGCAAAATGTTCAACTCTTTCCCTGCTTCTGTACAGCTCATAAGAAATCTTAACCTATTTCAAAAGAAAATAAAAATGTATCTGGTTAGTTTTAGCCACTGCGATCTAGAAGCCTTGCTGAGGACGTTGTTGTAAACCATATCTAATTTCTGTATCTATATCAACTGTTTCTCTATCGTAACCTTAGCTAATTATCTGAATTAGTCTGAACTTATTCTATAATATTATTAAAAACTATACACCCCACACTGAAAAGGAATTTTACTATGTGAACCGGCATTTAATACTATTTTAAAATTTAATATAAAAAATGCCATGTACTTTTCTTATGCTATATAGTAATAGAATGTACTCTTTTATTATTGTAATTTATTTAAAATAAAGCATTAAGAAAATGTTTAATAAATAAATAAATATAGTTTAAAAAAACTAAACAACACGCCGTAGCACAGAGGTTCGTGTGTCCGCTTTTAAGCACAACTCGTTTTGTAGCGAGTATTTAACCACTGCCTTCTTCAATAATTGCCGCTTGATGGGTCTCCTTGGGCGCCTAGCCTAGAGAGTTACAAACATACAAGTGAAGCCAATATAAGCGTGTTAAAAACGAAAAAATTAGTAGAAGATTTTGGGGGCGTGTGTCTGTGATTAGTGTGTGCAAGTATAATAAAACTATTAAGGAATCGACGTGAAGAAATCTAAAATTAACGAAAAGGATTTTGTGTAGTTTTATACGTCGCGTAATCCATGAAAACAATTAAAAAAGAAACTGAAAATAAAGAAAGAAACATTTACTGGCATATTGCGATGGTACTATTTCGAAAACCGCCACGTAATCATCATCACTGACTTAATCCATGTATATAATTTAAAAAAACGTAGCGAAATACCAAAACTTGTGATATGGTGCTTTGGAGATATCAGTAAGAATGCACGGTTGTAACTAACAAAAAACGCAGTAAATTATTGACAATGATAGATATATGTATATCGCACGTTTTATAACAGATAAGATTGAAGTTTTAAATTTCATGGGAAAACGCAAAAAATATATCTATTTTTTCATACAGCTTCTCTACAAAGTTGAAATTCAAAGACCACAGGTCCGGCCATTTTGATCCCTAGAAGTATTTTATGTATGTGAACATAATCTCAACAGCCATCTGTTTTATGGTATGATAAAATCTCAAAAAACGAAAGTTTTGATTTATTAACCCTAACATACATAATTGCCTTTGAATTCTTCTACGATCGGAGTAGATTTTACTTTGCATTTAGAAATATAATAGCCGTGTTTTTTACACGTAAACGTCTACGTTTGCGGGTAAAAAAAAACTGTTATCCTCACTGAGATAATGTTTAGAGATCCATCAAGCGGCAACTAGCTACAGAACATGTTGTACCGAAAAGCCGTGGCACACGGTGGGGTGTAATAAGGCCTTTTGAAATAAGGCCTTCAAGGACTTATATCACTATCGATTGAGAAATAAAGCCTTTATTAAGAATAAGGGAATTACGTCGTTATTTGAAATGTGAAATAAGGTTCTAAAGGTTTTATTTCACTTTGTGGCAAGTGCCTGGTATAGGGGACAACGACCAAAAAAGGCTAATAATCCATACCAATTTACTAAACCACCTTGACCTACAACGCCATCTTGAATATGCCATTACAGCACATCGCGCGCCGCGCGAACAGCGCCGAGCTCCGGCCTTCGCGCGCCCTCCGCGCCGCAACTCCCTTGTTAAATTCGAAATTATAGCCCGGCTTGCAGAAAAGAGAATTCTGCTTTTTTGGCCTTTGTCCTCGCTATACTATGTAGACAAATAACCTCTTTTCTTTTTAACTCATAAGAACTTTCAAAGATTTTAATTTTATTTCAGAAAAATATTATAGTAAATGTAATACAAAAAAAAACTGATCAAAGAAAAAAGAAAACATAAGTTCAATTTAAATTTAAATTAATTTGCCTTCTTGTACAATTGCTCTACATATTGGGCATAAAAATGAAGTGGAATTGCTTTTGTGGTTATGTTCCATTTTTTGAAAGCAATCACTACAAATTTTGAAATTACTGCATGGCAATAATAAGATATTTTTTTGATTTTGAAAGCATATAACGCACGTTAAGATATTAATATCGTATGTATTGGGAGTAGAAATCTCTATCCGATTATTTGCTTCTTCTTCTTCATTAATAAATTCTTCATTGTAGTTAACTGAACTTAAAAACAATATATTATAGCTTAGCTGTTTGATACAATCTTTTACACATATTTTTCGATTTTCTAAATTTTCTAAAACTGTTTTTATAAGTTTTTAACGTCTAGTTTGCTTGTTTGAATGTTCTTTATATATTGAAACGCATCTATTCAATGACTTTTTAAAATCTGTCGATTTAATGAAATCTGTATCCAATAAAAAATCAAGAAACTTATAAAAATTTCCATTTTTTGCAAGTTTCTTTGACATTTGCCCATTAAAAACTTCTGCTGAGCTTGTTGTTTTTATAGGTTCCATATATAGGTTCCATATTGCACCTTCCTAAAAATTTAAAAGAATTAATCAATGTTTTTTCTTGTGTATAGGGATTAATAAATATGATTACCTATTTCAGCCATTGTCTTTCAAAATAGTCCAGGAATGGTTCGAATAGGTTATTAAATTCGCCATTAATAATCTGACATTTAAGAATGTTAAATGCAGTTATTATATCTCAAGGTTTCAATAATGGAAGTACCAAAAATTTTCGAAAAACACTTTTAGCTTCATTATTTTTATTTAATTGTGTAAGAAAGTTCGAAATTTTAGAAGCATTTCTTCTCACAGCTTGCGTGAAATGGAACCAGCATGTTTCAAATGTTCCAATGCTTGTTCAAAGTCCGTAGTTACTGAAGTGGGCTTCATATCCAAAATATTTGCTTGGATGTATTGGAACACATGGATATACGCTTTTGAACTTTTATTGGACATCAATACATAAATGAAAGAAAATGTCTAAAAAAAAATTAAATTAATTGTATTACAAATATTATTTTACCAAATACTTAGAATGCATGTATGTAATAAATATATACTTCTCAACAAACAGTACATATGTAAAAGGATGAAATGGTTTTTAAATCACTTACATGGCCAGCGTGCACAAAATGTATTATTAACAATTGTTTGAATGTATCGGAATTAGGTACTGTATTGAAAGTTCCATCAATTAAATAATTGCGTGGTTCATTTCCAGACATTGCCATTATATCATTGCAAATTGTAGGTGAAGGCTATTCCATGCCAAACTCGGCTTCAATTATCGTATTTCTATACATTGGTAATTCGTTATCAAATCTCGAAAATGCGAAGTTCTTTTGAATATTAATATTTTGATAGATGCGTATTACATCTTCCAAGTTTCGAGGTGCCTTTGGATATACCTCAGATCTAATATTAATTTGTTGTCTTCGCATTTTATCAAATTACAATGATTGTGCCGTTTCTTTTTTTGCTTTTTTACACTGGTCGTCATACATTTCACGTACAGTTAACCTCTTCAATGACATCGTATTAGAGCACTTGGCTTTTATCGCATTAACTAAGTTCATTTTGTTTATTGTTTCTGTTTGAATTGCATGATTATGTTCAATATTTTTTTTATTTTTCGGCAATAAATTCCATTGTTTAAATCGACTGCAACATTTACTGAACATCCAACATGGCAACAGTTATAATATTTAATATTATTTTGCGAATATTTAAATTTATACAATTGATCCTCATTTAGAGTTTGTAATAAATTACTATTTTTTCGAAATTCTGGAACTATTTTATATTCCAAAAAATCAGCTTCACTTTGCATTTTCAATTTTCTGCCAGTTTACGCGTGCTTAATATGAATAATTTAACTGAACTAATAGTTGCATAGCATGCACATATACAATATATGTATATACATATGAATATAACAGTTATTTGCTCTTTCGAATTCTCATAAGTTCTCGCGCAACTAAATAAAGGAGTTATTGCACATTTCAAAAAAGACCTAATTGCGTTTTAAATGTGAAATAAGACCTTTTTTTGAAAATGACAAAATAAAGGCTTTATTTCACTTTGGTTGCGATATAAGGCCTTAAAGGCCTTATCTCAAAAGGCTTTATTATACCCCGCCGAGGCACACACCTCTGGTGGTCATAGTGTATAACCTATAGCTGAATCGGTTGCGGTGAATAGTGGGCACACATCATTTGTACAGGTAACACATAGAGGTGAAACACATATTTCATTTGCATCTGAGTATAATGCGTATTGAAATTTAGAAGTACTAATTTTCTGCGCAGCAATTTCAGAAAGGTAGATAAAGTTTAATGCTTAGCAGTCCATATAAAGTTAAGCGTATATGAATATAGATGTAACAAAAAAATTACAGCTAATACCAACATAAGCCGCAACCCGCATTTTTTAGACAAAAAGATTAACGTAAATTTGTACTCCCCTGAAGAATACAGAAAAAATTTTGCAGACAACTAATTTTTTGAGGAAATTAGTATGAAAAATGTAGCAATCCAAATTTATTACTTCTGTAATACAAGTAATTACTGGCAAATAGAGCTGCCGAAAAAGTGAGTTATGTGTTGACATCCCTTTTATTGTTTCGTTATAGTATTGAAGTATGTTAAATGTAAAAAAGGAAAGTTGAAACTCTTAGGTTGAGTGTTTGTGGCGAATTGTCTTCTTTATTAGAAATCACTTTCTTTTATGCAAAATAGTTCTTACATTACCAATACATATTTACATTACTACTTACAAGCTACATGTACATAAATTCATAATACATAAATGCCACTCAGGTTATTATAATAACCCATTTAGATATATATGTACATGGTTCGACAGTCAATATGAGTAATAGGCAAATATGTCGGTCAGTGTGACTAATCGACAAATGTAAACAAATTATGTGACAAATGTAGACACATGTATCGTATGTGCCGGCATGCACATATGATGTTGAACTCCTGCTGAGTTCAAGTAATTATTTGGGTTAGTAAAACTTGACTACTTGTGTGGTCTATATGTGTGTATATATGTTTTACCATTAAATGCATTGAAAGTGAAACGCATTCCAAGTAACGCTACACCACCAGCCTTTGAAGAATGGTCATACCTAATTTGTGCACCAATTATGTATGACTATTCAAGTGGCCTAATTAAATTTAAAGTGTGCCGTCCTGTATCGTTTTATGTTTTTTGACCCATTTGAGACTTGATTGGGTTTACAAAATTTCCATTGTCTTTCGCATTCAATTTTTGTGTGGTCGTAATTTATGACATAATGGTAACTTGATGCCAAAAGTAATGAATTTGTTTGTTTATGTAGTTTTTTATTTGTTTACATTTGTTTTACATGTATACCCATTATTCTGACCTTTGTTTTTTATTTGTCAATCTTTATATTTGAACATATTATGCTGACTTTTGTGTTTTTTTTTGTTCTTTGCATGTGTACATATTGAGTTGACATTTGTTTTTCTTTTTTTTGTTTGTTATGAGTACCTAGTGATAATTATGAGTAAAGTGGAATTGCTTATAATGATATTGTAATTATGTTGGTTATTACTAAAGGTTGTACATTACTTTAAGCCTATTTTTATAAATTATTATGAATTATTATGCCCTTATCTCTACTTGTCCTATCGCTATTTCCTATTCTATGCGGTATTAATGTAAAATTACTATTTTTACCGATGTTTTTTACACTATACAGGCACTTATACTTATTATCTAACTTAGGGCCTGTATCAACTTTAAATAATACTAAATCACCGATCTTTATTTTTTTCTCTGTAGCTACTCCTATCATAATTAGTTTTTTGTTTTTCTTTAGTCTCTTGGACTAATTTCCTAGCTCGTTGCTGTGCTATCTGTAGTCTCTACTTGATTTCTTTATCGTAAGCCTCGTGATTATATATTAAGCTGATTGTGTTATCTCCTAGGAATTCGTAAGTCGGGGGGTTTTTTGCGAAATTATTTTATTCGTTTTACAGTGGATGCAATTTTTTACGTATTTCTTTATACCACTTCTCAGGATCGCCATGAAGTATATTAAATGTAAAAAAGTAAAGTTGAAACTCTTAAATTGAGTGGTTGTGTCGAATTGTCTTCTTTATTAGAAATCACTTTCTTTCATACAAAATAGTTCTTACATTACCAATACATATTTACATTAATACCTACAAGCTAGATGTACATAAATTCATAATACAAAAATGCCAGTCAGCATATTATAATAACCCATTTAGATACATATGTACATGGTTCGACAGTCAATATGACTAATAGGGAAATATGTCGGTCAGTGTGACTAATCGACAAATGTGTCGGTCAATGTGACAAACGTAAACAAATATGTATCGTGCTGGCATGCACATATGATGTTCAGCTCCTGCTGAGTTCAAGTAATTATTTGGGTCAGTAAAACTTGGACTATGGATATGTTGTGCCATTAAATGCATTGAAAGTGAAACGTATTCCAAGTAACGCTACAGTATACGAGCCGAACCCGTGCGCATCTTGCGCAACCAATATAAAAGTCTCATCAAATATCAAAAAAACCAGCTCTTCTATCAATCAATTAAAGCTTACAGCTTGCGCTGCCATTTAGCGTATGATAGCAACTGCCAGTAATGCAGTGGAAATATTCACAATAGTGCCATAGTACAAATAGATTTCTTTGTGTGCTCACAATCGTTTATTTTTAACGAATTATTTTATTAAAATATAGCTAAACAAAAGCTCTACGACCAAAATAGCCCAAAGCTCGCTAATAGCCCGAATCTTCATCTTTACAACCAAAACTTTATTTACAGATTTGGATTCCAAATAAGAGCGAAAAAGGGACCCGTACATAAAAACAGCAATTAGAAATAATATATATGATATGTACATACTTACAGTGCTGTGCAAAACAATGGCAATAAACGGTTTTTTAAAATATGAAATAGATATTAGCCGTGTTTTTGTTAACATATATACGTCTACGTTTGCGCGTAAAAAAACGCTTATCCTCACTTAGATAATGCTTAGGAGACCCATCTAGCGGCATCTAGATACAGAACACGTTGTACCGAAAAGCGGAGACACCTCTGTTGGACATAGTGTATACGCTATTGCTGAATCGGTTGCGGTGAATAGTGGACACACACCATTTGTAGAGATAATACATAGAGGTGAAACATAGACACATATTTCAGTTGCATCTGAGTATAATGCGTATTGACATTTAGGAGTACTAATTTTTTGCGTAGCAATTTTAGAAGAGTAGATAAAGTTTAACGGTTAGCAGACCATATAAAGTTTAAGC
Organism: Eurosta solidaginis; assembly: GCA_029619165.1. Lineage (NCBI taxonomy): Eukaryota > Metazoa > Arthropoda > Insecta > Diptera > Tephritidae > Eurosta > Eurosta solidaginis. Next base: position 21,847 of record JARSSU010003762.1, read on the forward strand.
GTAAACGTATATAGATGTAAAAAAAAACACAGCTATTGACAGATTAATAATTTCTAAAACTTCTCCCAACTTTAGGCAGTAACAAGTAAGAACAGTAACAAACATTTTTATTTTGTCGCTAAACTGAAGCAACAAACTCTTTACTTTGAAAATTAAACTTTAGTTTTGAGTTGTTGTTTTTGTTGTATCAGTGCTTCGCTCCATCCAATAGGTGCGACCAATCACAAATTGTCGTTGTTCGGCCAGAGTGCGTCTTTAGCTCGGGAGGGGGGGTTGGCGCACGGAGGTCGATCTTGATGGGGTTGAAGCTGGAGAAAAAGAGAAAGAACGCAGAGAGTTGCCACGTTATAATTATGTGTGTTTTATTTGTAATCAAGAAATTAACGTGGAACAGTAGTTTACCTTGTAGATGCTGGGCGGCGTCGATTCTTGGTGAGTTCTGTCTTCCGTGGCGGTCAGTTTAAAAATAGACCAGTGGTTCATTCGAAAACAACCGGTAAGCCAAAAAATCCTCCGCTGTTTGGAGGGGAAGGACACCCACACTGTCACACCGACATGCACGTGCATGGGTGCAGACAAAACGGCGCACACATACATGCATGTGCGTGCATACGCATGCATAAGGGCGCGACGGTGTGGGTGACTGGAAATGTGTAACAAAATATCGCATACATTAGGGCGGAGCGCCGTTAAACAAAAGTTAGGGATTCAGCCTAAACAGTTATCAATGTCCTCTAACGGGAGTCCAATGAAACTTACTGTTTCAACAGGGGTGGAACATAATGCGAGGGGTGTTAGAGGCGTTGGTTCCACATTACAATTGAAGATTTCGTTGCAAGAAGGACATACATTTTGTATGTCGGTGTTGTTTCTGGATAGGTAAGAGGTTAACCTGTTACAGTACCCAGATCGAAGTTGAGTTAGAGTGACGCGCGTTTCCCTAGGGAGAGTGCGTTCCTCTTCTGCTAGTTCTGGGAATTTTTCTTTAAGTACCTGAATCGCCGGGCAATTGCTGGCATAGAGGTCCCACTCCTGTTTGTGAATATAACTGAGGACCTGCTCAGTGGCGCAGGTTTTCTTGCGCCCAGGACAAAATATATATTTTTTTCTTTTTTCAACCTTAATAATGTTAGGTCAATTAGACGACCTTGCCCCATCGTTGATCGTAAATACGTCAAAATCAGTTTTATAATTTGCTGAATGAACGTTCGAAGCCAGCAATTCAAACTGAGATAGTCAAGAGTATTTGCAGTCCTAATAGTAAGTGTGGGAAAACATCTTCTCCATACGAGATTATAAAAATAAGTAATTCAACGGAGTTTTAGGTTAAATTTCTTTTCTACTTCGAAGTAATATTTTGCAGCCACATATTTCGATAAAAAGTTATGTTCCATCGAAATCTGTATTATAAAATTCACCCTCCTTCTTTCTAAGTCGTATTATCCTTGTTTAACAAATTCCCAACGTCTAAGAGAAATCCAAATTTAAAATGAAGGTCATTTCTCGTGTAAATCCTGTAGGTATTTCTTGTTGGATGGTTGACGATCGAGAACACTTTTCATAACGCGAGAAATTTCACATTCTGCGGAAAGACCAACATATCAAGCCGAATCTCCGAGCATTTTGCGGCGGCTTCTTACACGTTTTACTATATCAATATCCCATTTTTCACAAAGAGTCTTCGCTTTTTCTATTGCTTCTTCACAGAGAGTGTCCCCAATTTCGGATAGTTCAGTCGATAATGATTCAAGATCATGATACGCTTCTCTAAAATTCATCCCCGGATTTTGTAATCTGAGCTACACACGATCAATCCAGCTTAATATTTCATACCAGAAATGAACTAATGTTATGAAGCTAAAATTTAGTATATTTTGCAACAGAATTGTAGCCTCGCCTCTGGTGTCACTTGTGGTGTTAGTGTCCCCTGCTAATTGTTCTACTACATTCTCTAGCACATCGTGTTTCAGATTCACGTTGGACAGTTTTTGTTAAATAATTTTTTAATAATTCCCACCGTAACTTTGAACGTGAGAAAAAAAGATATATGCTTTCTATTATTCCAGAACCTGTCGCAAGTGTTCCGGATATATGCATGCATTTTTTATTACAATAAGATACAACAATAAAATATTTTAAACGAAAATTTCACCAAATATGCGTACATAATTCAATTCAATTTACAGAACAATAAACTAAATTATCAACAAACAAAACAGAAAAAGTAACGCAACATTCATTCGTTACAACGTACGCTGCGTAAAACTAGTCTACTATATTGAGCGATATTTTTTTAATAAACTATTTGAAATACCGTCATCGCCTCAAGAGCTAGATTTAGTCAATGTTTTTATAATTTAAGCGATTTCGAAGCTGGATATGGGGTTAAAAAAGAAACTTAGTTGCAACTTGACATACGGGTAGATTGGCTGCAAACTGATAATTACAAGGGTTGAACTTGAATTACCAATCGACTTCTTCTGGGTCTGTATTTAGCTGACTTTCAGCACGTAAGGTAACTGGCTCGTGGCTCCCTACACTGTTTATGTTATTCTTTTGTGAACTCAATTTCAAACGCTGTTTTGTTTTCAATTTAGTTTAGTTTAAGTTATTTAAAGACGCTTTGCTAATTTATAAATGTTTTTAATGTATAAATTTGTCAGCACGAAATTCAAAGCCGCTGTGATTTGAAAACATTTTTTATAATACACCTAAGTTCGTTGGTAGGGTCGCCAATTATTTATAGAACCAGACAGCTGAAGTCAATATTAGAAAATGTAGTCGCTTTTGACAATACTCGCCCTCAATATTTTAAGTGTTGCTTCTTGACTTATCTGCAGCATTGATTTTTTCAGTATCATAAAAAATACTGCATTAATGCCTTTCTAAAATATGTAGTAACGAGCAGGAAAATAATGCCAGCTGTGTTTCTTTCTTTAGTAGGGTTTATTGCCTTTTTCTGAGAGGAAGTGGAAGAGTTTTAATCAACGGAACTGAGTGGTAGGTTTTTCAGAGTATCACATTGTCCACAACTAAAGAATATGGAAACATACTGCTGGGGTCAAATGAGATGGATGGCTATCTGAAATAGTATCGTTAAGTTGCGGATAAGTATCTGGGAGGCTTGTAATAGGAAAACTCGGGATTGACGGTATACGGGCCTAAGACCCAACCAACCAAGCGTTGAGAAGGCTAAGTTAGCAGAATGAGGGGGCTGGTGTTAAAATATATAGCGGCAGAAGGTCTACAGCAATCATGCTTCAACAAATCAAGAGTTTACGACAAATTACTGAGCACACATTTTTTGCGCTACATTTTAGTTCAACGTGGCTGTCTGTCTTTGACGTTTTAAATTGACGAACAATTTTTCTCTTAATATGTATTATAGTGAAGTGTGAAAAATTATTTAAAAATTCCTTTACTTTAAAATTCGAGGATAATTATTTTATTTGACAGTTGCTCAACTAGCCGTTCACAGACCAAATATTCTGACGGAAATATTGTTGCAATGGATCAAAAAATTTTGTTCGCTAAAAGCGCCCATTGTTCTGACTTTCTCCATCTATCCACCTGTCTCACTTCTGTTTAACCCTCTTCCTTTCTTACTTCCTCTCCACTCTGTATTTTCTGGTTTACCCTAATCGGCTCGTTCAATTTCCCTATCACTTTCATTGTTTCGTAAATCTGCTCGCTTTTCCTCTAACTCTTCCCGATCTTGCTCTTTTCCAAGTCTAACACTCACTATTACTCTTAATCTAATCCTCACTCTTAATCTTCCTGATAACCCTTGTTACTACTTTGTCTCAAACCATTACCCTTGTTCTTACTTTAGTCCCACTTTCCATTTTCCTGTTGTTCTCTTTACTTTTCCGACTTCCTTTCCTCTTTTATCCCATTTCCTTTATTTTCTCGTGTCTTTTCTTTCATGCCCCTGTTTCCAATGTGGAGATATATCAATTTTGGCTTTCTCCCGCACATTACATTACTTAGGTAGTAAAAACGTAGTGAAATAGTTTAAAATTCACGGCCCTCATACGTCGTTTTTGTTGTTGTGCTACTGACTTCACTAGTTTTTTCGCGTCATGGTTTAAGTGTACTCTCAATAAATTTTTTAAAAATCTTTATTTAATTTATTAAAAAAAATTTAGAATTGATAATTTCTTTTTATTTTAATTTATAACTATCAAATATTTTCTTTTCAATATATATTTAAAATGGAAAGTAATAAATTCAAAGAAGAAAAAAATTTAAATAACTATAATCACCTACAGTTCTTCCTACAGTTTAACAGTAGAATCCTTATAAGTAATATATTTCCACTTGTAGATTTCCGCAGATATTTTCTCATTAGAGGTGGAACGATGCTATCATGTAGAGTCAACAATTACAATTGAAACAGGAACCCGTGAAGACTATTTGTTGCGTTGGTTGCTTAAGGAGCCACAAGCAGAAATCAATTCTTTACATAATGACAGCTTTTTTATCAGCCACTCCCAAGCGTGCTTAATTGAAATTGGTCCACGGTTTAATTTTTCAACTCCATTTTCCACAAATTGTGTTAATATATGTAAAAACGTTGGGCTGCATCATGTGATTCGTATTGAGGCCTCTGAGAGGTATTTTATTGGATTTAATTCAAGCCAGACACAGAAACAGGAAATAATATCCCAACTTGTTGATTTTCTTGGTGATCGAATGACTGAATGTCAATATACAAGCGAGAATTTACCTATAAATACTTTCGACGAGCAACTTCAACAATCTAAAGATCCGTGGTTTCACGTCCCTATTTTATCAGACGGCCGAGAAGCTTTGAAAAAGATTAACTCCAAACTTGGGCTTGCTTTTAGCGACTGGGATATAGACTACTATACTCATCTTTTTAAGGAGATTTTACATCGAGATCCTACTACAGTGGAACTCTTTGATTGCGCACAAAGCAATAGCGAGCATTCACGTCATTGGTTTTTTCGAGGAAAAATAATCCTAGATGGAAAAGAAGAACCCGATTCTTTAATAAAAATGGTAATGAGTACACAAGAGCATACCAATGCCAATAACACAATTAAATTTAGCGACAATAGCAGTGCAATACAAGGTTTTACTCATAAAGCAATACGACCCGAAAATGTGAAGGGACCTGGTCGTGTCACCTTAAAAACAACTGAATCGGACTTAATTTTTACAGCAGAAACTCATAATATGCCTACGGCAGTTGCTCCATTCAGTGGAGCTACAACTGGTACAGGAGGCCGTCTAAGGTAAGCACAAGATTAAATAAGCATAGAAACTCTGTTTCTTAGGTTAAAACCATAAAGCTGAAAGAGACGATGGCAAGGTCAGAAAAGTGTTAAAATAGGTTTGCTGTGTTTGACAGAATAAGTTTTAATCTAGAGTTTTAGTGTAGTAAATGTCTCTCTTCCTTAATGGTTGTGATTATTTAGATTGTTGATTAAAAGCGTAGTGAGTGAATGAACGTTCGCAGCTAACAATTGATACTGAGATAGTCAAGAGTATTTGAAGTGCCAGTCGCATGTTTAGAAAAAACCTATACGAGATTATAAAAGTAATTAATTCTAACGGAGTTTTAGGTTCAATTAGTTATATGTTTGTATGTTTAATGGTGTGCTCAATTAAGATTTTTTAAGAATTAATAAGCTTAACACCGGTAAATAATATTTGTTATTCAATTATTATTTTGGTTTTATTGGGAAAAACTGAAAAGAACGAAACATTTACTGGCATATTGCGATGGTACTATTTCGAAAACAGCCACGTCATCATCGTCAGGCAATTTCGTAATGTTTTTTATTTATTTCAAAAGGTTTCACCGGGGATCGAACCACGGTCCAACTGCTGAAATCACAATCGCCTAACCATTGGGTTATTGTGCTGTATTCGCTTCTTTGCTAATTTCAGCTTTATCCCATTTTCACGCTCTCGCACAATTTGAATACGTATTATTTACCGGTGTTAAGCTCATTAATTCTTAAAAATTCTTAAGAAATCAGTTATAATAAAAATACAAATTATCCAGGAAGTTCTGCTTTGCGGACCATTTGGCGCCCTCCTGTGAGTAGCGCCCGGGGCAAGATACCCCCTTGACCCCCTCACTACGCCATTGATTAAAAGAACAAACATTTTTTTTATTTTTTCATCAGTAAAATATTAACTTGAGTAAACGTATTAGAATTTGTACCTTTTACAACACTGATTATTGAGTAATAGAGGAGTGCCAAGTTAAGCCAGTGAAAAGTTATCTGTTCTTACAAACAAGGATTGAAACCCATACATTAACCGTAACCGTAACCGTTTAAACCCATTTCATTTTGTGTAACCGAAACCGCTGTTTTGACACGCAAAGGAGCGAAACAGAAACCGTTTCAGGCGTCAGAACCAGTTCAACACGGTTTTGCCGAAAATTCCAGACGTGACTAATTTCAACGCTAGATTTCGCTAAAATATGACCGAAGTTGCGAAAAATGCCCATATTAATTGTTACTTTTAAATTTTATTAGTTTAATTTTTGCTTACAAAGAAATATATCGTCGCTGTGCCAACAGAAATAGTTACCTATGGGAGTTTTCATTGTAGCGGTAGCGAAGCTTTGTGTAAAACTTTCATAATTTTAAATAAAACTGTCAAAGTATTGATTGAATTGTTTTATACAAAAAGGACATCAAGAAATATAGTGATATAAATTACAATTAAAAAAATTAATAAGTAGTGCCCAGGAAAGGTCAAAGAAGAGCGTAACGGTCGCAACGTTATAAACTTCATATATTGTTTTGAACTCATTTCCATACCATGCTCTCCAAAATATTCCCACTAAAATCACTAAAACCATCTTACCATATCTAAATTTGAAATTGTACCTGACGCTACTGCAATCAAAGGAGAAACACTTTTTGATCATTTCTAATTTATTAGCATTTTAAAATGCTACGGTCGCGACATGATTAGTTTTTTTAATGTATATTGGGCGATATCTCCAAGACCGATTGTTGTATACAAACGAAATGTAACCGTCGCGACACGTATAAAAAGTTAGAAATATAATATATTATATATTAAACGTATGGTTTCTGGGTATTCAACAGAAACTGTTTGTTTAGCATTTAATTTCTCTCCCTAATGGGGAGTACTCCGGCCTCATTGTGTAGGTGGTGTTCTGGGGACATAAGAAGACGGTCCGTAGCGGTTCTGAGGGCAGTATTTAGGCGGGCCTGTATTTTCTTCCAGTGAGTAACCTTTAGGCTTGGCGAACATATCGGGGACGCGTAGCATGCAATCGGCCGGCCAATTGCTTTGTAAGTGGTAATGAACGTTTTTATCTTTACCCCAAGTGCTGCCGGCAAGAGATTTGAGGATTTTATTCCGGCTCTGGATTTTCGGTACAATTGCGGATGCATGCAAAATGTAGATCCTGATCGAATGCCACACCTAAGATTTTAAGGTGTAAGACAGTCGTTAGCGTGATGACATCGACGTGGATGTTCAATATGGTCGACATTTGGCTCGTCCATGTTGTAAATAAGGTCGCCGATGATTCTGTCGGTGACAATGTCAGGTTTCGCGAGGCGAAGAAACTGGAGAGATCAGGGATATAGCTATTTATTTTGTTACAAAAGCTCACCGATCTGTGGGTTTCTACCACCGATCAAAACGCAACTGAGGGTTTCTACCTACTTGCGGTAGCACTTAGCTAGGTATACGAGTCGGTGGGTTTCTACCACCGATCAAAACGCAACTGAGGGTTTCTGCCTTACCTGCGGTACTTAATTACATAACACTAGCTGAGCAGAGGGCGCAACAAAAGTTTTTTACCTCAAAGGTATACATTAAATCTTCCGGATTTCTATCTGTATACATATCCTAAGTCAAAATGGATGCATACATACTTTTTGCTGAGGCAATTGTAGAATTCGAATCAGATATCGGTAACGTGACTGATCTCGATAAACACACTCTTTCCTCTCAACAAAAAGAGTTAAAAATATGTGGGTAAAAACCAAAAATGCTTATGACGCGTTAATCTCCGAGGGTTTGTCCAAAGAAGAAATTAAAGCAATAAAAAAGAAGCTTAAGCTTTCTATGGCTAGTTATTTTAAATGTATATAGCAGACATACAGATGTAAGATGACCATCGTGGTCATCTCTTTTCTTATCCTTACCATTGCACGCGCTGCCGACATGCAG
>JARSSU010003763.1:0-11614 GCA_029619165.1 Eurosta solidaginis
ATGTAGATAGACCAAAGCTAAGGTGGAACAACGTCTGCCGGGTCTCTACATATTATGCTATGAAAACAGCTGTGCAAATATCTTAGTTTAATATCAGTCATATTAAATATCTACTGCATTACCATTGAACTTTCATCAGATATTAATTATCACTTGTTTTCCGTAGAAATCGATTAATTGTTTTCACACTACAAAGCTCACCCGCAAGCTATGATATACAATTAAGAAACGTTTAGATTTTTGATAAACACTAATATTTACGTTATTAATTTAATATATGGTATTTAGTTCTAATACCTTCAGATATATGTAAGTAAATATGTGGATATGCAAATATAATTCTAGTCCACCTACCAATTTTAAAAATAATGTGATTCTTGACGCAATTAGATCACATCTCATGATAACCCAGTTGGAATATATGTGCCTACTGATTTTTGATCATAAAAATTTGGTTTTGAGTTTTTAGAATATTCAGCATTTGGTAACAATTCAGTAGAAATCAGATCTGGCAGCGCTATTACGTTTATCGTAATAAGGATTGTTTGGTGGTCGCCGTAGTGTTATGGTAGCGTGCTCCGCCTACCACACCGTCGATCCTGGGTCGCCTCTCGCCAGTGTTTGGCAAGCACTCCGAGTATATTTCTGCCATGAAAAGCTTCTCAGGGAAAACTCATCTGCCTTGCAGATGACGTTCAGAGTCGGCATTCAACAAGCAGGTCCCGTCCCGCCAAATTGTAGGAAAAAACAAGTAAAGGTGTCTAAGTTCGGGTGTAACCGAACATTATATACTCAGCGTGAGCTTCAATTGTACATTTCATTTCAGATAAATTACTTTTCTACATAACACGTGGCACCGCCCGTTTAAAAGAAAAATGTCTCCCCATTTCCTCTTACAATAAAACTTGATAAGTGAAATATCATTGATTCAAAACAATTTTTTGCTAAGTTATAGCTTATTATTCTAGTCTACGACCCTTTTAAAATTTTTTTATATAAAGTGAGCGTGGTCTTTAACCGATCTCGTCAATTTTTTCTAGAAATATTTCCTGCTATAAGGAAAATATGTGTACCCAATTTTGTTACGATACGTAAATTTTTCTTCGAGTTATGGCTCCCGAAACATAGAAAATTGCTTAGTCTTAAAAGGGGCGGTGCCAAGCCTTTTTTTTTAATTTTAAGGTTTTCCTATTTATTGTTATAAACCCACTTGGGAAATGAAATACCATTGATATACAGTTCTTTTTGCAAAGATATAGCTTATTTTATTCACCCACGACCCTTTTAAAAATCTTTTATATTAAAGTGGGCGTGGTCCTTAACCGATTTCACTAATTTTCTTCAAAGCATTCCGTATAGTAAAGGCAACCTCTCTGCCGAATTTTGTTACGATAGGTTTTACGATTTTTGATTTATGATTAATAATATTTTTAAAATTGATTTTATGACAAGCGGGTGGTGCCACGCCCATTTAAATAAATTTTTTAAAATTTTTTTCAAGAGTCTCAATGCCAGTCCACACGTAAATTTCAACATTCTAGGTGTATTATTTGCTAAACAATCAGGTTTTGTGTTTTTCCAAAATGATATATGTATAAAAAGTGGGCGTGGTTATCATCCGATTTCGCTCATTTTCAATACCAATCTATTCTACTTTGTTTTTGTAAATCGATGGACTAATGTCAAAATCTGAAGTTGAAGTGTAAAATCGTATTAAAAAAGTACCAATCAGCTGATTTCCGGCAGCCACCTGTTCCTGGTTCCGCAATGCAGGTGGCATATTCCTAAGCGAAAAATGGTAAAATAAAAAAAGTTAAATTGGTTACCTATGATGTCGTTATAGTTATGTCGTTATTTTTAGTGGTTTACTGTGTTTACGATAAGGTTGCAACGATTAGCTGTTTATGTTTACGGTTCTAGTTATGTCACCGCTAACGTTCCCTTTACCTTTTCAAAGTTTGCAACTCTTGCTAAAGCTAAATTTGACTTCATTCTATTTAAGAGTCTGCCCGAAACAAAACCGCCAGTTGATTGGACTCGTAAAATTTTGTTAATCAGCTGGAGTGTGTGTTGCATAATTAATGTATTGTAATAAAATTAAATATATAAATACATATATGTACAGTGTACTCTCTCCTAACGGACACCTCTCTTAAGCGGACACCTCTCATAAACGGACAATTTTTTCAGTACCAAAAAGATCCTTAAGCATTTTTAAGTTTTTTCCCTTTTGAGCGGACAACCTCCCATAACAGGACGCGGATACTTGCATTTTGCCCCAAAGGGCCTTTTAATTTCCCATAACCGTACAGCTTACACTTTTTTTCATTTACTCTTTACCATATTCGTACAGCTGTTGCGTATTCACTAATACGTGCATGGATGTAGGGGAATCCCCAAATACGAAGAACCTGTTTTCAATACAGTAAAACACAAAAATGTATGTACCTATTGCATACACGTAGTTAGTATCTTCTTGTGTGTGTACGTACGTGAATCGCAATGCCTAAAGTAGTGTTGAGTATTAAAGGCAAAGTTAATGTCATTGAAATTCATAAGAAAGAAAAACTAAGTGTACGAGAGTTGGCAAAGAAATGTAAGATCAGCAAAACGCAAGCTGCTAGCATAATCAAAAACAAAGATCAAATTTTAAGTTTGTGGGACACTGACGTCAACCCGGAGAGAAAACAGGAGTCTGCTGAAGCCCAAAGGCCTTAATATTGATAAATTGTGCTACGAATGGTTTGTGAAGGCTCGAAATAAGAGCATTCCTCTGTCAGGCAAACTTATAAGGAGCAAAGCTAAAGAAATTGCAGCGAGACTCAATTACGACGATTTTAGTGCATCATTCGGCTGGCTGGAATGGTTCAAAAAACGTCACAACATAACTTTCCGTACAATTGTTTTGAATATTTTGTACACAAAACTTTATTCTTTAATTTATGAACAAAGCTTTATGAACCTCCTAACTCAGTCTTGTTTTGTATGTATTAATATTCTTGTTTTGGAAATAAAACTGTTTAAACATTCATCAATAATACTTTTCTCAGAAGCGGACAAATTTGGCAGTCTCTTAGGTGTCCGTTTAAGAGAGAGTACACTGTATATAAATAAAGTGGAGTACAGTTTAATAACTCAATAAAAAATTTAACTTGTTTGCAAACAAATATTTCACCTGTCTTTTTATAACACCACAACTTAAATGGACGTGCAACGTTTTTATTTTTAATAAGGTGAAATAGTTTCAATTAAAAATTTGGAAAGTCGGAAATAATCAATCAACTGATTTTATCATGCGGTACGGTAAAATATGAATCATTGGGAGTTTATACTGGTTACATAAAGCTCACTAAACGCTTTCAAGTTATCAACATAGGCTATTATTGCCACCTCCCACAACTGTTAAGATTTGGACTATAGTCCAGAAGGTATTACTGTGAAGTGCCTTAGTGCGCATAACTCCTTTCCATATTCTAGAAGAGAAGGATGCAACACTTGCTGCATTAAGACTTCAAAATATCTCTGAGCTAAAGAGCGAAAACATGACATGGCGACCCCAAGTTCCACATGGAAGGAGAGGGTAGGGAGCGGGATACCCTAGATGATTTAATGTGGTCATATTAAATCGTTTTCGAGATATTCGGGCTTGTACCTTAATGGTGCTACCCGATCTATATCCGGCAAAGGGCCAGGGTCTTCTTATCGCTTCAACAACAACAACATATGAAAGAATCCCATATTGAAACAACGTGATGTAAAGACCCTTAAACTCAGAATCTTACGTAATTTTGAGATATCCATTGTGGACAGAACTATTTGGACAACAGGAAGTCCATATACTCACTCTGACTCAGAGATTTGGTTCACGGATGAATCAAAATTTGATGACAAAAAAACGGGAGCTGGCATCTATGAGTCGAACAGGCAGAAATACATGCAAAAATGTCTACGAATATGCTTATCCTCGAGGAGTATCCAACCAGGCAGCCGTACGTGGCTTGTAGTTTACACAATTATTTCTAAGCTAGTGGATGAATACATTAGAGTCCTAAATGATCTGGGAGAGAAAAACAAGGTTTTTAAGGAACTCTGGGAACCTAGGACATGAAGATAATGAACAGGCACACTACCTAGCCAAGCAAGGTGCTTTAGCAGCATTCTATAGTCTATAGCATTCCTATGGACTCACAAAGGCACACACTAGGGAACTACTTAGAGAACAAGAAGTTCACACAACACTGGGATTGAGTGCCCTTGCCAAATGCATTCCAAATTGTTTATACTCACAGCAACGAAAGTGAGCCAAACTCATAAATCTAAGCGGAAGGGAGCTACGTTTTGAAGAAAAGCGAGAAGACAAGGAGAGCTCAACATCAACCTTATCCTGATCTCTGAAGGCCATGAGCATCAGAGCTTACTCTTAAAGTAAAACACTGTCGCCGATAAGTACAAAGTTCATTCAGCGGGTTTCAAAGTTAATTTGCATTACTGGCAACGAGTTTCAATCGGGTTACGCTTCATTACACCCTGGTGCATTACGCTTCAACTTAAATACCGTAATTACTTACTTACTTAAGGGACGCTAAAGCCGGAGTCATTGGTGCCGTATGTCGTATCGCTGTATCCGTATCCTTAACGTAATCAGCTGTTTATCGTTACGACGGTAAACCAAAACCCAATTGGTTGGCTACGATACGGTTACAACCTTAGCGGCACCAATAATCGATTGCATTGGTTCTCATAAGATTGGTCGAATCAGCTGTTATAAGGTTACCGATACGGTTACCGATAAAGCACCAATGTCTCCAGCTTAAACAGTTTAAGCGATTATGACCGTCTAACAAAGCGCGCCTTTCGCTTCTTCGCTTTGCTAACTGGCGCCAATTGGTCACACCAGATAAATCGTATTCCACCTGGTCCTTCCAGCGGAGTGGGAGCCACCGTCTTTCTCTGCTTTCATAGGCGGGTTTCAATGAAAATACTTGCTTAGCCGAAGCATCATTTTGCATTGCATAACATGGCCTAGCCAGCGTAGCCGCCGCATTTTAATTCGCTGAACTATGTTGATGTCTGTGTAAAGCTCGTACAGCTCATTATTAAATTTTTTCGGTACTCGCCATCGCCAGTGCGCAGAGGTCCGTAAATCTTTTGAAGAAATTTTCTCTCGAGCACTCCCAGATCCCTTCACTTCATGTTGTCATTGTACGATATGTGACTTGTAGAGCATGAGTTTGGTTTTCCGCGAGAGGACTTTACTTTTCAATTCCCTACCTAGTCCAAAGTAGAATTTGTTTGCAAAAGTGATTCTTCGCTGGATTTCAGAGCTGATGTTGTTGTTCGTGTTAATACTGGTTCCCAAATAAATACCGTAATTATTTAATATATAATCCCTTATTAGCTTTGTTGTAACCATTTATTAGCCCACTCACAATAATTAAATTTGCACCTAGTCTCACTTACAAAATACAAACATATATCGGAAGCATCTTAATGCAATAACAAATAGCAACGTCGCACAGTGGCGCCTTTTGAGTTTTTTCTTTGCAAAAATCATAACTTTTGAACCAATGAAGATATTTTAAAAATTTAAAATGCAAATGAAAGCTAATTATTTGAAGTTTTATTGTGTGAAAGCTCAGAATGTCACAGATACAGGGTGCTTCAAAAAAATTCGTCAAATCGAAAATTTTTAGAAAAATGCAAAAACAAAATGTTTTTAGTAAAAAATAAAAAAAATAAAATGAGATTTGTCTTATAATGACGTATTTAAGCATTAAATAAGATAAACTAATGATTTTGATAAGATAGCGTGGCACTGCCCACTTATGATAAAAAGTTGTATCTAAGTAGTCACGTAATCAATAACTACCAAAATCGATAGACGTATTGTTTCTTTTAAATGGCAATACTCTTATAAAACTCAAATGTCCGTTTTTGGTGCCACAATAACAAGGTGCTTCAAAATTCATCGTAAAATTTTACATGTTTTTTTTTAATTTACAAGCCAAATATGTATTTTATTAATAACTAAAAGTTATTGAAAGTGGTTCAATGAAATTTTATTTGAGCTAAAGATTAAACAGCCAACGAATTTTGGAAAAGGGGAGTGGCACTGCCCATTTATGCTAAAAAGTTTGATCTTAGTAACCGCTTTACCAATTTGTACCAAACTCGATAGACGTATTGATTTCTATAAAAATTTAATACTCGTTTGAAGGCGAAATGCCTAAGCTTTAAAATAAATTTGATAAACTTTAGAGAAATGCAATAACGAAAAGTATATATTTATAAATTACTAAATTAATTAATTCTTTTATTTGAAATAAAAAATTAACTTGTACATAGATATCTTATTTTTCAATAAAGTAACAAAATTGATTAGTAAATCTCTTTTTCATTGTTGTGATAAGAAGTGAGAAACTTATTTTATCTTAACATAGTCATCGTCACTGGAACATATATCTAACAAAGCAACCATTTCTGAGCTATACGCATCTGTAAGATCTTTTTGTGTTCTTACATACCTCATAGATGATATGACTGGATCAGAAGAGATAGCTAACATGTTGAAAAGGTCTTCGTTTTGTCTAACTCGTGATACTTTGCAGGTGTTCATACATCTATATCTTTTGTAGTCCTTGTTCTTAGATTCTTGAGCTTCTTCAGACAATTCTCCTAATGGTAAGCACTGGTACTCTATTAAATCTTTTCCATGTGCTAAAATTTTATGTACCGTTGGTGTAAGTTTCTTCTCAGGATACTTTTGATGCAGCAACTCTGTAGTTTTAGATGCATATTCTCCAAATTTGGGTCCATTAACTGGTTCATGGCAGTTTAAAATATTTAAAATTACTCCCAATCTTTTCACAATATCTCTATCAACTCCTGTTATGCGAGCAGTCACTTCATCGTTTTCAAAAAATCTTCTTGAGGAGTTACCATCATTTGTATTTCCGTATCCATACTTTGGACAGTCAACTCTAAGGCCAATCTCTTTATAGAATGCATCCTGAATTATTTTTTTTCTCCTGTTTTGTTTCTCCTTACATGTTGTATTGTCGTCGAAAACTTCTCCTTGTTGTGGTAGTGTATAAGCCAGCTTCAAAACAAATTCCATACATCTTATCCTAGCATGCAAAGGAGATATTCCATACTCATAATTTAGTTCGTCAGTTATTGAATCATCAAGATTTTCAAAGTCCTTTTGGCTCTTCTTACAAATTGGACATTTCATTGTAGATGTCGTATTTGTTATTAAGTTCAAAACTTTTCCATCGACCATTGTTAGAAGAAAATCATGCTTTATTGTAATGACATTCCCCTCTTCAATTTCAATTATTGTTGGTTCTAATTTGGCAATTTGATTTTTTATATCACTCACTGTAGCTTTTATGAGTTCCGAAGACTCCTTCTCGTATTTAAATAATATCGGGCGGCACAATATAGTTGATGACGGACGTGGATTTTTCCAATATTCTGAAGCTTCATCTTTTAGTCGTAATGGAACAATAGAAGCCATAAACATATTACTATCTGTAATTGTTTCATCGTCTACATTTATTCTTTGTTTATATGCGCTTTGTCCTGATGATCCATCACAGCCCCACTTAGTTATCAATGCTAGCTCCTTTGGCAGTGATTTCAACTTTTCTTCAGTAAAACTTTGAAGGAGTCGTGTAGACGTATGATCCATTAGGTTTTGTAGCTCAATTTCAGCTGATACTTCGGTTATTTTGGGACTTAGAGGAACTGCTTCTTTCTTGGCTTGAGTAATTTTTTTGTATCCAGGTAAAATATCGGCATTACGTTGCAATAATGACTTACGCAATATAATATATTTTTTCTTCGTTAAACCGAGATCTATAAACAGCGCCAAAGCTTCTTCGGGAGTGTATTTCCTAGGTAGCGCATTTGGTGGTGTGGGAATGCTGTTTTTGATCCTCATCAGTCGCACTGGACTTGCTACCGCAACTGCTTCTGTTATATGAGACTTCACGTTTTCTTCGTCTTTTTTATATTTAATAGCCAGTGCTTCTGAAAGATGAGTCGTGGCCATAGCTTTTGTGGTATCAGACAGCTTCCTTTTCCTTGTGTAGGTAGAACACTCTTCTATGGGTTTTGTTGGTCTCCCTCTAGTTGGATTGGTTGACGTGCTAGGCGTTTCTTCGTCCAAAAAAGTTTTGTCAGCTAGCCACTTTTCATGCTTACTTAGAAATTTTGAATTGTTACGATAGACGTCCTTCCATTTTCTTTCTATCATAATGTATTGTAAACCAATTTTTTCTTCCAGGCCTTCCTTTTCTTTAATGCTTGTTTCACTCGCTAATTCTCTCATAATAGCCTCAACGAAGTCCCGTCTTGACTTTGTAGATTTAAACACCGCAAATAGTTTCGAGTTTTCTAGATACATATTAGAATTGGCTTCGAGTGTATCTGACTAAATATTAAACTGTGAACTATATTTAAAAATACTATTCACTTTATTTAAGTAAACAGAATACTTAGTTCCTTAATCTCCAAAAGACGAATGATAATGTGCATTGTATGATGGATAGCTTTATATACCTACTCAAATTATTAAAATGAATTTCAGGTATACAATTCGTAACTAAAAAAATGTATGTTGTTAACAAGTTCCAATAACAAAAACGACCTTACGGCCGTACTGAATTATATATACCTGCTCAGGCGCGTATTTATGCCCAAGGTTGTTTAACTTTATTTGATGTAAAAAGTGAAGTTGCAGCTGGACGCAGGTAGACTTTATGAATTTAGGTAACTGAATATTTCACAAATAACTACTGTTAATTTGACGGAGCACATATTTTAACATTTTTTTTTCCATCAAAGTTTTAAAAAGGGCCTAAAAATAGGCATTTCGAAAAACAGGTATATCCGCCAACTTTTACCAAAAAAAAACAATTTTTTTTTGTTTCAATCCTAAATTAAATTATCTTTAATTGCTATACAAGAAAACGACAACCGGCCGCCTTATTTACTCACAAAACCATTTTAAATACAACGAAAAAGAAGAAAAATTTCAAATTTTTCCCAATGTTGAAAATTGGTCAACTTTGAGCGGCTCTACCTGGTAAACTATAATTTTCTGTGAAAAAACAGTTGTATATTCTTGATCCCTGGAAAATTCTCTATTAGAAACATGTATTAGATTTAGCGAACGCTTTCATGATTTTTTTGATTTTTGCCATGCTTTAACGGCAGAGGCGCCACTGTGCGTCGTCTATGTACGGCATAGGTTTGAGGGGTCGCTCGTCGAACTGCGTAAGCAGTTGGTTTGCAGCGCATCAACTATGTATGAATGTAATTTTCAATTAATTTTTTAAATATAAATAATAATAAAGTTCAGCTTTATTCTAATCGAAAACGTTAAAAATAGTATTTCATACGATTTCTGCTATAATCTGCGAATGCACGTGGAAAATAAAGTTCAGTACATATATACATATGTAGAGACAAAATTAAATGTAATGCAGATTAATCGACTTAATTTATTTTATAAATTTAATTGCTCCCTAAATTCTATTTCCTCGTTTTAGCATTTTTTAAGCAAATTTCTAATTGAATTTCAAATGGCACTTGCACCACCACCCAGTGATCTTCATGCCTTTTTCAAAATAAATCGTTTAATTATTTATTATTTAAGTTCTACTTTCTATATAGTATAATGAGTATATATATATGTATACTAGAACTAGCAGACCCGTCAGACTTTGTTCTGCCCTAAATTTGGTCTATCAGCATACATTTTAGTAAGCTTTTTCCGTCTAACTCTGATCTCTCCCCCTCTTCACTTTTTCTTAATCCTTTTATCCGTACCACCCTCCTTCTTTTTCGTTTCATCTATCTCTATCTTCGTCTCACTCTATCTCTTTCCTCTTCTCCTTCCTCTTTGCTCTTCTCTCAAGTTCTTCTCATTCTTCTTCATCCCTTATTGCCAGTCCCAGAGGGTGGTATGTATTTTGTACCAGTCCCACTCCGCGTCTCAGTCCCTGTCCTAGTCCTAATCCCAGTCCCAGTCCATCTCTGGTCTACTTCCCGGAAAAAAGGATCGTAAATATTAATATATGCAAACTTATATACCAAATTTCAGGCAAATCGAATAGGACGTATGTAAATAGGTATGTGGGTATTATTAATTGATGTCTTTGTTTCGGTTTGGCATGCATATTTATCAGTTTTTTCCAGGTTGATGCGCTAAATGAATATCACAATGAAAATTACTTTAAAGCTCTCAGCAACAGGTTTCATTTGATATCCATATTCTATAAACACATTCTAGGGGTACCCGTGACCACGCTTTCGAGACCCTAGTCACCCACGGGTACGAAAAATATATCGCATCAAAGTACTCATAAACAGCTTCTATTTGATACCCATATTGTACAAACACATCCCAGGATTACCCAAGTCCACGTTTTGATCTGAAGACCCTAGCCAGAACGGGATAAAAAGTACCCCATGTCTGTCTCCTGTTCTAAGCTACCCCTCCACCAATTTTCAAATCGGTACATCCGTTCTTGAGTTATAAATAGTGTAACTAACACCACTTTCTTTTATATATATACATCACATTAGAAACTTCAAAAATAACAGCATTTCTCCACTATTTAATGAATGTTATTATACATATAAACCTTCCACTTCAATCACTCTATCTACTAAAAAAAAGCGCATCAAAATCCGTTGCGTAGTTTTAAAGGTTTGAGCATTCAAACGGACATAGGGACAGAAAAAGCGACTCTGTTTTATACTACGTAGTGATAAGTCTCGGAAGCTCGGCGTTAAATCTCTCCGGAGGTTATCACGCCTTTCATTTATTTATTTATTTAGAATAAGTCTATTATTTAAAAATTAATCTAAGTATTCTCAAATTGAGAGTAAGTTCACTGGGGTCATTCGATTTTCGACACAAAATTAAAGCAAAAAGATTAAAGCTAAAGCAATAAATTACAAGGTGCTTCAAAAATAATAATTTATATCAGTGGCATAGACAAGAGGAGGGCCAATGAACATAGTTCACTTAGGCTAGGTTAACACATACATACATTTTATTTAAGTATCTATATAGGGTTTGATTCTTTTCACCTATAGTTTATACCCATAACATCACTTTGCCTGTGCGTCGCTCTCCACTACAAACCGACAGCACTATGATGAGATCCGGCATCTGCTTATTCAGCCCTTTGAACCAGATAAGCATAAGAAGGCCCTAAGCCTAATCAACACAGAATCGGTTAGCACATTTGCTAGATCTCTCCGGTTGAACCTCGTTATCAATCTACACTATCCAAACATTGCAGAAGAAGAAAACAGACAACCAAGGAAGACACGAGCCACTTTGGCCCAACTTCGTTCTAGACACTGTAACAGGTTTAACTCTTAACTGTTCAGAATCAACTTCGACTTACGTAATGTTTGTCCTGCATGACCTAGATCGATGAGAAGCGTAATGACTAGTACCTAGGACCCACCCAATTATTTTCTAGCTTTTAGTATTATTATTACTTCATCTAAGTATTCTTTACAATAAAACCGTTTAACTTAATCAGAAAAGTATGCAATATTTAGTACCATATGTAATAAGGAATAACCA
>JARSSU010003764.1:0-10800 GCA_029619165.1 Eurosta solidaginis
GCCGGGTCTCTACATATTCTGCTATGAAAACGCTGTGCAATATCTTAGTTTAATATCATCATATTAAATATCTACTGCAGTACCATTGCACTTTCATCAATATTAATTATCACTTTTTTCCGTAGAAATCGATTAATGTTTTCACACTGCAAAGCTCACCCGCACGCTATGATATCGCATACGAAACGTTTGGATTTTTGATAAACACTAATTTTCTACGTTAGTAATTTTAATATATGGTATTTATGTTCTAATACCTTCAGATATATGGAAGTAATATGTGGATAATGCCACTATAATTCGAGGCCACCTACCATTTTAAAATAATGGGATCTTGACGCAATTAGATCACATCTCATGATACCCAGTTGGCATATATGTGCCTACTGACTATTGCTCATAAAAGTGTGTTTTGAGGTTTTTAGATATTCAGCATTGGTATCAACAATTCAGTAGAAATCATATCTGGCAGCGCTATTACGTTTATCGTATAAGGATTGTGTGGTGGTCGTCCGTAGTGTTATGGTAGCGTGCTCACGCTACCACAGGCCGTCGATCCTGGTCGCCTCTCGCCAGTGTTTGCAAGCACTCCGAGGATCTTTCTGGCATGAAACGCTTCTCAGGGAAACTCTCTCGGCCTTGCAGATGATCGTTCAGAGTCGGCAATTCACAAGCCGGTCCGTCCCGCAAATTGTAGGAAGAACAAGTAAAGGTGTCTAAGTTCGGGTGTAACCGAACATTATATACTCATCAGCGTGAGCTTCATTGTACATTCTTTCAGATAAATACTTTTCTACATAATACGTGGCACCGCCCGTTTCAAAAAATGTCTCCCCATTTCCTCTTACAATAAAACTTGATAAGTGAAATATCATTGATTCAAAACAATTTTTTGCTAGTTATAGCTATTATTCTATCTACGACCCTTTTAAAATTTTTTTATTAAAAGTGAGCGTGGTCTTTAACCGATCTCGTCATTTTTTCTAGAATATTCCTGCTATAAGGAAAATATGTGTACCCAATTTGTTCGATACGTAAATTTTTCTTCGAGTTATGGCTCCCGAAACATAGAAAATTGCTTAGTCTTAAAAGGGCGGTGCAAGCCTAATTTTAAGGTTTTCCTATTATTGTTATAAACCACTTGGGAAATGAAATACTCATTGATATACAGTTCTTTTTGCAAAGATATAGCTTATTTTATTCACCCACGCCTTTTAAAATCGTTTATATTACAGTGGGCGGGGTCCTACCGATTTCAAGACGTATTTTTCTTCAAAGCATTCCGTAGAGTAAAGGCACCTCTCTGGCGCATTTTGTTACGATAGGTTTTAACGATTTTGATTTATGATTAATACATATTTTTAAAATTGATTTTATGACAGCGGGTGGTGCCACGCCATTTAAATAAATTTTTTAATTTTTATCAAGAGTCTCAATGCCAGTCCACACGTAATTTCACATTCTAGGTGTATTATTTGCTAAACATCAGCGTTTTTGTTTTTTCAAAATGATATATGTATAAAAGTGGGCGTGGTTATCATCCGATCGCTCATTTCAATACCATCTATTCTGGATCCAGATAAGCTCGTGTACCAATTTGTGAAGATATCTCAATATTTACTCAGTTATCGTATTAACGGACAGACGGACGGACGGATTCGATTCCTAATACCTGTACAACCAACCGTTATCCATCAAAGTTAATATACTCTGTGTGCAAAGCAAACAGTTTCTTAATCGGTCGCAAGTACCTTGAAATAAAAATTCCATGTACTTTGTTTTTGTAAATCGATGGACTATGTCAAAATCTGAAGTTGAAGTGTAAAATCGTATTAAAAAAGTACCAATCAGCTGATTTCCGGCAGCACCTGTTCTGGTTCCGCAATGCAGGTGGCATATTCATATGCCGAAAAATGGTAAATAAACAAAGTTAAATGGTTACCTATGATGTCGTTATTAGTTATGTCGTTATTTTTAGTGGTTTACTGTGTTTACGATAAGTTGCAACGATTAGCTGTTTATGTTTACGGTTCTAGTTATGTCACCGCTAACGTTCCCTTTACCTTTTCAAAGTTTGCAACTCTTGCTAAAGTTTAAATTTGACTTCATTCTATTCAAGAGTCTGCCCGAAACAAAACCGCCAGTTGAGTGGACTCGTAAAATTTTGTTAATCAGCTGGAGTGTGTGTTTGCATAATTAATGTATTGTTATAAAATTAAATATATAAATACATATATGTACAGTGTACCCTCTCCTAACGGACACCTCTCTTAAGCGGACACCTCTCATAAACGGACAATTTTTTCAGTACCAAAAAAATCCTTAAGCATTTTTTAAGTTTTTCCCTTTTGAGCGGACAACCCTCCCATAACAGGACGCGGATACTTGCATTTTACCCCAAAGGGCCTTTTAATTTCCCATAACCGGACAGCTTACACTTTTTTTCATTTACTCTTTACCATATTCGTACAGCTGTTGCTTATTCACTAATACGTGCATGGATGTAGGGGAATCCCCAAATACGAAGAACCTGTTTTCGATACAGTAAAACACAAAAATGTATGTACCTATTGCATACACGTAGTTAGTATCTTCTTGTGTGTGTACGTACGTGAATCGCAATGCCTAAAGTAGTGTTGAGTATTAAAGACAAAGTTAATGTCTTTGAAATTCATAAGAAAGAAAAACTAAGTGTACGAGAGTTGGCAAAGAAATGTAAGATCAGCAAAACGCAAGCTGCTAGCATAATCAAAACAAAGATCAAATTTTAAGTTTGTGGGACACTGACGTCAACCCGGAGCGAAAAAGGAGTCTGCTGAAGCCCAAAGGCCTTAATATTGATAAATTGTGCTACGAATGGTTTGTGAAGGCTCGAAATAAGAGCATTCCTCTGTCAGGCACACTTATAAGGAGCAAAGCTAAAGAAATTGCTGTGAGACTCAATTACGACGATTTTAGTGCATCATTCGGCTGGCTGGAATGGTTCAAAAAACGTCACAACATAACTTTCCGTACAATTATTTTGAATATTTTGTACACAAAACTTTAGTCTTTAATTTATGAACAAAGCTTTATGAACCTCCTAACTCAGTCTTATTTGTATGTATTAATATTCTTGTTTTGGAAATAAAACTGTTTAAACATTCATCAATAATACTTTTCTCAGAAGCGGACAAATTTGGCAGTCTCTTAGGTGTCCGTTTAAGAGAGAGTACACTGTATATAAATAAAGTGGAGTACAGTTTAATAAGTCAATAAAAAATTTAACTTGTTTGCAAACAAATATTTCACCCGTCTTTTTATAACACCACAACTTAAATGGACGTGCAACGTTTTTATTTTTAATAAGGTGAAAGAGTTTCAATTAAAAATTTGGAAAGTCGGAAATAATCAATCAACTGATTTTATCATGCGGTACGGTAAAATATGAATCATTGGGAGTTTATACTGGTTACATAAAGCTCACTAAACGCTTTCAAGTTATCAACATAGGCTATTATTGCCACCTCCCACAACTGTTAAGATTTGGACTATAGTCCAGAAGGTATTACTGTGAAGTGCCTTAGTGCGCATAACTCCTTTCCATATTCTAGAAGAGAAGGATGCAACACTTGCTGCATTAAGACTTCAAAATATCTCTGAGCTAAAGAGCGAAAACATGACATGGCGACCCCAAGTTCCACATGGAAGGAGAGGGTAGGGAGCGGGATACCCTAGATGATTTAATGTGGTCATATTAAATCGTTTTCGAGATATTCGGGCTTGTACCTTAATGGTGCTACCGGATCTATATCCGGCAAAGGGCCATCAACATCGATAACACTCCACAAAACTTTCGGGTAGTCTTTTTATCGCTTCAACAACAACAACAGGCATATGAAAGAATCCCATATTGAAACAACGTGATGTAAAGACCCCTAAACTCAGAATCTTACGTAATTTTGAGATATACATTGTGGACAGAACTATTTGGACAACAGGAAGTCCATATACTCACTCTGACTCAGAGATTTTGGTTCACGGATGAATCAAAATTTGATGACAAAAAAACGGGAGCTGGCATCTATGAGTCGAACAGGCAGAAATACATGCAAAAATGTCTACGAATATGCTTATCCTCGAGGAGTATCCAACCAGGCAGCCGTACGTGGCTTGTAGTTTTACACAATTATTTCTAAGCTAGTGGATGAATACACTAGAGTCCTAAATGATCTGGGAGAGAAAAACAAGGTTGTTAAGGAACTCTGGGAACCTAGGACATGAAGATAATGAACAGGCACACTACCTAGCCAAGCAAGGTGCTTTAGCAGCATTCTATAATCCACAGAATTCCTATGGACTCACAAAGGCACACACTAGGGAAGTACTTAGAGACAAAGAAGTTCACACAACACTGGATTGTGTGCCTGGCCAAATGCATTCTAAATTGTTTATACTCACAGCAACGAAAGCAAGCCAAACTCATTAATCTAAGCGGAAGGGAGCTACGTTTTGAAGAAAAGCGAGAAGACAAGGAGAGCTCAACATCAACCTTATCCTGATCTCTGAAGGTCATGAGCATCAGAGCTTACTGTTAAAGTAAAAAACTGTTACCGATAAGTACAAAGTTCATTCAGCCGATTTCAGTGGTTGTGTTGAGTGAGACTGGACAAGGAAAGTTAATTTGCATTACTGGCAGCGAGTTTCAATCGGGTTACGCTTCATTACACCCTGGTGCATTATGCTTCAACTTAAATACCGTAATTGCTTACTTACTTAATACACGCTAAACAGTTTAAGCGATTATGGCCGTCTAACAAAGCGCGCCTTTCGCTTCTTCGCTGTGCTAACTGGCGCCAATAGGTCACACCAGATAAATCGTTTTCCACCTGGTCCTTCCACCGGAGTGGGGGCCACCGTCTTTCTCTGCTTTCATAGGCGGGTTTCAAAACACTTTCTTAGCCGGAGTATCATCTTGCATTCGCATAAGATGGCCCAGCCAGCGTAGCCGCCGCATTTTAATTCGCTGAACTATGTTGATGTCTGTGTAAAGCTCGTACAGCTCATTATTAAATTTTAATCGGTACTCGCCATCGCCAATGCGTAGAGGTCCATAAATCTTTCGAAGAACTTTTCTCTCAAGCACTCCCAGATCTCTTCACTTCATGTTGTCATTGTACGATATGTGACTTGTAGAGCATGAGTTTCGTTTTCCGCAAGAGGACTTTCCTTTTCAATTCCCTACCTAGTCCAAAGTAGAATTTGTTTGCAAAAGTGATTCTTCGCTGGATTTCAGAGCTGATGTTGTTGTTTGTGTTAATATTGGTTCCCAAATAAATACCCTAATTATTTAATATATAAACACTTATTAGCTTTGTTGTACCTATTTATTAGCCCACTCACAATAATTAAATTTGCACCTAGTCTCACTTACAAAATACAAACATATGTTGGAAGCATCTTAATGCAATAACAAATAGCAACGTCGTCTATGTACGGCGTAGGTTTGACGGCTCGCTCGTCGAATTGCGTGAGTAGTTGGTTTGCAGCGTATCAACTAAGTATAAATGTAATTTTTAATTAATTTTTTCAAATATAAATAATAATAAAGTTCAGCTTCAGTCGAGGCGGCTCTGGTTGAATTTATTAGCAAACTTCTATGCGGCAGAATTGTCGCAGCGGAGTGGGGAGGGGCCATAATTAAGAGGAAGGTGTGCAGGGGTACGCCACAGGGGGGGTGTCCTATCTCCTCTCCTCTGGGTTGTGGTAGTCAACGAGCTTCTTGGGGAGCTGGAAGTCAATGGTTGTCGGGTGGTTGCCTATGCAGATGACCTCGCTATCCTAGTCAGAGGCAAATTTCTGGGCACCGTGCGCGATGTTCTGCAGGGCTACCTGGATACTGTGGCTAGGTGGGCTGAATCATGTGGATTGGCGGTCAACCCGGGAAAAACGGAATTGGTTCTTTTCACAAGGAGATATAAGTTGCCCGATTTCATTACTCCCTCGATTGGAGGGGTACCGTTGGTACTTTCTGATAGGGTTAAATATTTGGGGATTGTTTTGGACAAGAAACTGTCCTGGAGACCAACTGTGGAAGATCGGGCCAGGAAGGCCGCCATTGCCTTGTACTGCTGCAGAGGGGCTATCGGAAAGAGGTGGGGACTCTCGCCAAGAGTAGTACACTGGCTTTATGAGATGGTGGTCAAACCGATTCTGCTATATGGGGTGCTGGTCTGGTGGAAAGCACTGGAAACGGCGAGCACCTCCAAAATGTTAGTGTCAGTGCAACGGACGGCGCTGATCGGTATCAGTGGCGCTCTCAGAACAACACCTACCTTGGCACTGAACGTCATGCTGAACATATACCCAGTAGATATTGCGGGAAAGGCGGCCGCGGCAAGGTCGTTGGTCAGGCTTCGTGATATGGGATATGGACTTTCTGAAGCGGACACTCTAGCCTTCTTACCAGTTTCGACTTTATCCCGGACAGAACGGACTATTGTATGCCGATAACTGCTCCCTATACAACCTTCACCCCAGTAATTCCAGAGAGAGAGCAGTAGGGAAGAGGAATTATCTGGTCATGGGACCGGTTAACTTGTTCACGGATGGGTCGAAGCTGGGAATTTAACATCTACTCTGATAGCCAAGCGGCTATCAAGGCCTTGAGCTCAACTACAGTTCGATCGAGGGTGGTCTGGGAGTGCCTGACCTCGCTTGCGATTGCATCGAATTATTTTACAATTAAGATTATCTGGGTCCCGGGCCATAGTGATATCCCGGGTAACTGTCAAGCGGATCTCTTAGCCTGCATCGGTACAACTGAACCGGATGAAGATGGCTGTAGGGATTTCGTGATCCCGCTGGCCACCTGTGGATTGCTCCTACATAGCTGGGCCTCGAGTTAGCTCAGCAAACGTTAGGCGGACACCACGTCTTGCAGGGTAGCAAGATCTTTCTGGCCGAAAGTGGATGGCAGGAGGTCTGCTGAAATAATTGGGTTCACTAAGGCTCACCTATCAATGGTCATTGGGGTTTTGACAGGGCACTGTCCCATGGGTATCCATGCGGTACGTCTCAATATACTGGAAACTCCATCCTGCTGCAGCTGTATGGAGGATGATGAGGTGGAATCACCAAATCACTTTATGCTTGATTGCCCAGCTTTTGCCAGAACTAGGCGAAAGTACTTCGGTCGCGACTCAATTGGATCTCCTGAGGATTTATCCAAAGTTGAGATCGGTATCATTCGGAGCTTTATCGTTGCTACCCAACGATTCTCTAAGTAGCTAGATCTAAGTCACCGTTATTTTTGGTGTATGTGGTATCACAACGGACCTTCGTGTTGTCCGAGTGAGCTATCCTTATCAGGGCAGCTACCACCTAACCTATCCTATCCTATCAGCTTTATTCTAATTAAAAACGTTAAAAATAATATTTCATACGATTTCTGCTATAATCTGCGAATGCACGTGGAAAATAAAGTTCAATACATATGTATATACATATGTAGAGACAAAATTAAAATGTAATGCAGATTAATCGACTTAATTTATTTTATAAATTTAAATGCTCCCAAAATTCTATTTCCTCGTTTTAGCATTTTTTTAAGCAAATTTCTAATTGAATTTCAAATGGCACTTGCACCACCACCCAGTGATCTTCATGCCTTTTTCAAAATAAATCGTTTAATTATTTATTATTTAAGTTCTACTTTGTATATAGTATAATGAGTATATATATATACTAGAACTAGCAGACCTATCAGACTTTGTTCTGCCCTAAATTTGGTCGATCTGCATACATGTTAATAAGCTTTTTCCGTCTATGTAACTCTGCCCTCTCCCCCTCTTCACTTTTTCTTAATCCTTATATTCACTCCTCCCTCCTTCTTTTTCGCTTCATCAATCTCTATCTTCGTCTCACTCTATCTTTTTCTCAGCCTCCTTCTCCTTCCCTCTTTTCTCTTCTCTCAAGTTCTTCTCATTCCTCTTCATCCCTTATTGCCAGTACCAGAGGGTGGTATGTATTTTGTTCCAGTTCCATTCCGAGTACCAGTCCCACTCCGCTTCTCAGTCCCAGTCCTAGTCTTAATCCCAGTCCCAGTCCGTCTCTGGTCTACTTCCCGGAAAAAAGGATCGTAAATATTAATATATGCAAACTTATATACCAAATTTCAGGCAAATCGAATAGGACGTATGTAAATAGGTATGTGGGTATTATTAATTGATGTCTTTATTTCGGTTTCGCATGCATATTTATCAGTTTTTCCAGGTTGATGCGCTGAAACGAACATCATAATGAAAATTACTTTATAGCTCTCAGCAACAGGTTTCATTTGATATCCATATTACACACACATTCTAGGGGTGTCCGGGTCCACGTTTTGGCCTATATCTCGAGACCCTAGTCTTCCAGCGGTATAAAAATTACTCTTTACTTAAGCACATATCAACAGCTTCAATTTGATACCCATAATGTAAAAACACATCCTAGTGTTACCCCGATCCACGTTTTGGTCTATATCTCGAGACCCTAGTCACCCAGCGGTACAAAAATTACTCTGTACTAAAGCACATATCAACAGCTTCAATTTCATACCCATAATGTAAAAAGACATCCTAGTGTTACCCTGATCCACGTTTTGGTCTATATCTCGAGACCCTAGTCACAAATAGGTATGACAACTACCCGTACTAAAGCACTCATCAACAGCTTTGTTATCCATATTCTATAAACACATTCTAGGGGTACCCGTGACCACGCTTTCGCCTATATCTCGAGACCCTAGTCACCAACGGGTACGAAAAATACATCGCATCAAAGTACTCATAAACAGCTTCCATTTGATACCCATATTGTACAAACACATCCCAGAATTACCCGGTCCACGTTTTGTTCTCAAGACCCCAGCCAGAACGGGATAAAAATTATCTTATATCCGTCTCCTGGTTCTAAGCTACTTCTCGACCTCTTTTCAGCCAAATCGGTTCATCCGTTCTTGAGTTATAAATAGTGTAACTAACACCACTTTCTTTCATAAAGATACATCACATTAGAAATTTCAAAAATAACAGCATTTCTCCACTATTTAATGGATGTTATTATACATATAAACCTTCCACTTCAATCACTCTATCTACTAGAAAAAAGTGCATCAAAATCCGTTGCGTACTTTTAAAGGTTTGAGCATTCAAACGGACATAGAGACAGAAAAAGCGACTCTGTTTTATACTACGTAGTGATAAGTCTCGGAAGTTCGGCCTTAAATCTCTCCGGAGGTTATCGCGCCTTTCATTTATTTATTTATTTAGAATAAGTCTATTATTTAAAAATTAATCTAAGTATTCTCAAATGGTACTTGAGAGTAAGTTCACTGGGGTCATTCGATTTTCGACACAAAATTAAAGCAAAAAGATTAAAGCTAAAGCAATAAATTACAAGGTGCTTCAAAAATAATAATTTTTATCAGTGGCATAGACAAGAGGAGGGCCAATGAACATAGTTCACTTAGGCTAGGTTAACACATACATAAATCTTATTTAAGTATCTATATAGGGTTTGATTCTTTTCACCTATAGTTTATACCTATAACATCACTTTGCCTGTGCTTCGTTCTCCACTACAAACCGACAGCACTATGATGAGATCCGGCATCTGCTTATTCAGCCTTTGAACCAGATAAGCATAAGAAGGCCCTAAGCCTAATCAACACAGAGTCGGTTAGCATATTTGCTAGATCTCTCCGGTTGAACCCCGTTATCAATCTACACTATCCAAACATTGCAGAAGAAGAAAGCAGACAACCAAGGAAGACACGAGCCACTTTGGCCAACTTCGTTCTAGACACTGTAACAGGTTTAACTCTTAACTGTTCAGAATCAACTTCGACTTACGAAATGTTTGTCCTGCATGGCCTAGATCGATGAGAAGCGTGATGACTAGTACCTAGGACCCAACTAATTATTTTCTACTTTTAGTATTATTATTACTTCATCTAAGTATTCTTTACAATAAAACCGTTTAACTTAAACAATTTTTTTAAATATTTTATTATCAAGTTTTTAGTCTTTATTTAATTGCCTATTATTTCTCATTCTATTTAGTTCATTTATAGACTCATTATTACAACGACTCTTTCCTGACAATTTGTTACAATCTAAGTCCTCAATACATAATCCTTCGAAAGACTTTACTCGACTCGGCGCCACGTATGCTTGTCCCTCCTCGAACTCCAAAATATTTTGATGTCACTTCTATCGGACTGTATGTAATATTCGTTCCAAATATGAGCCAAATCGGACCACAAATACGATTTTTTTGAATATCTCGATCCTTGCGCCACCTATCGGCGATTTTTTCCACAGACCGCTTTCTATTCATGTATGTATTATGTATTCCAAATATGAGCCAAATCGGACCACAAATACGATTTTTTGAACATCTCGATCCTTGTGCCACCTAGCGGCAATTTTTGCACAGGCCGCTTTCTATTCGTGCACGTATTATGTGTTCCAAATATGGACCAAATCGGACCACAAATACGATTTTTTTTAATATCTCGATTCTTTCGCCACCTAGCGGCGATTTTTTTCACAGGCCGCTCCCTATTCATGTATGTATTGTGTTCCAAATATGAGCCAAATCGAACCTCAAACACGATTTTTTCGAATATTTCGATCCTTGCGCCATCTGGCGGCGATTTTTTCATAGGGGCTAATTTCAACCTTCGCTAACACTAAAACTCCATCGCCAAAAATATCGAAAACAGAGTGCGCAGAAAATATTCAGTACCATATGGTAATAAGGAATAACCACCTA